>JAQQPU010011366.1:3166-28123 GCA_029168905.1 Artemia sp. Kazakhstan ARC1039 | reverse complement strand
TTTTTTTTGTATGCGTCTAAGAGAAAAGGGCTAGAGTCATAATTACGCAACGACTCTCTCGAAAAATGATGGTTATTTCAACCTGGAGAAAGGGTCGTTGATTTTGAATGTGAAGTAATTTTATAAATCTTGAAGACTTTAGCGTAAAGAGCGAGAGTTGGGGAGGGGGTAGACCCCATCTTCACTATTTTAAGGTTTAATTTTGTTCCCAACTTTCACTTCAAAAAATGATTTTTATTTAAGACTTATCTATAATTCTTTGCTAAATTAAAACGGTATACAGAGCATAACCAGTCAAACTAGGGCGCCAGGGTCATAGTTTGACAGCCATTTAATTGAGTATTGTTGAGAAGTCCAATAATCATGAGCTATTTGTGGTTGTGCTCCGACTTGTGGCGAGTGACAGCTCATTTGAAATGTCTCATCTGTCTGATGATAGCACTCCCCGTTTTGAGAAGAATAGGAACCTTTTTCTCATTCTTTGACCTTATGGCTGGAATTTTAAGACTAAGGCAATAAGAAAATCGCCCTGGTTAAATGAAAAAGTCACAAAGAGTTGTAGCCATGAAGAAAATATTGAATGTTAAGGTAAATCTAAGGCATATTGCTTTTCACTTCAAAAAAAACACTGTATAGGACATAATAAGCCAAAGCAAGGCCATCGCCCACTTTTTTGTAAGACAAGGATTTTGAATTTCATAAAAAAAACTTTATTTGGGAACTAAATTGAATTCAAGACTTTTAAACGCGGTAAGACGTATATATTATAAATCATAGAAAAATGGGCTTCAAAATGAGCTACTAGTCAAGCAGATAAGGTTTAGTCCCAAAAAGAAGTGTCTGACCCCTTAGAATCTCCTCTGCTGTGAGTCAATTGTGATTGTGCTCCGATTTGTGGCGAGTGACAGCTCATTTGAAACGTCTCATCCGTCTGATGATAGCACTCCACGTTTTGAGAAGAATAGGAACCTTTTTCTCATTCTTTAATCTTATGGCTGGAATTTTAAGACTAGGGCGATAAGAAAATCGCCCTGGTTAAATGAAAAAGTCACAAAGAGTTGTAGCAATGATGGAAATATTGAATGTTATGGTAATGGTATGGTAAATTGTTTTTCACTTCTTAAAAACACTGTATAGGACAAAATAAGCCAAAACAAGGCAAAGCAACGCCATCGCCCGCTTTTTTGTAAGACAAGGATTTTGAATTTCATAAAAAAATTTATTTGGGAACTAAATTGAATTAAATAATTTTAAACGCCGTAAGACGTATATATTATGAATCAGAAAAAAATGGGCTTTAAAATGAGCTACTAGTCAAGCAGATAAGGTTTAGTCCCAAAAAGTAGTGTCTGACCCCTTAGAATCTCCTCTGCTGTGAGTCAATTGTGATTGTGCTTCAATTTGTGGCAAGTAACAGCTCATTTGAAACATCTCATCCGTCTGATGATAGTACTCCACGTTTTGAGAAAAATAGGAACCGTTTTCTCATTCTTTGACCTTATGGGTGGTATTTTAAGACTAGGGTGATAAGAAAATCGCCCTGGTTAAACTAAAAGTCACAATGAGCTGTAGCAATGAAGAAAATACAGAATGTTATGGTAATGTTATTATAAATTATTTTTCACTTCATAAAAACACTGTATAGGACATAGTAAGCCAAAGCAAGGCCATCGCCCGCTTTTTTGTAAGACAAGGATTTTGAATTTCTTAAAAAAAACTTTATTTGGGAACTAAAATGAATTCATGAATTTTAAACACGGTAAGACGCATATATTATGAATCAGCGAAAAATGGGCTTTAAAATGAGCTACTAGTCAAGCAGATAAGGTTTAGTCCCAAAAAGTAGTGTCTACCCCTTAGAATCTTCTCTGCTGTGAGTCAATTGTGTTAAAGTATTTTTAATAGTCCTTTAGGTTAAAGGAGACAAAATTTGGCAACACTGTAATCAATTTGAAAGATTGGGCGATCGGCGAGGGATGTTTTCTTCAAAATTTAGCAACACTGAACATAGAGCGATGGCCAGGGCGATCGGCGATGGGCTATTACTTCAGGCTGGTGATTGATGGTAGTTTTACGCTTGGGTAATTACTTGACTTCATTTCTGCCCATTTTTGGTTTAATGGAACTCTTTACTTTTTTTTGAAAGACTTGTTTTGCGGGAAAAGTTTTCTTCGATTAATTTCTGTTCGTTTTTTATTGACAAAGTCATTTTCATAAAAAAAAATAGTATTTTATATCTTTTCGGTTTTTTTTATAAGAATCCATAGTTTGGCTTGGTATTTGTATGTTGGGAGAAACTTTTTCAACAATTTTTAATCCTGACACAAATAGTATTTCTTAATTTTATTTTATACCTCCTCAAGTTGACCGGAAAAAAAATATTAATTTCATTCTCAAAATCACTTGCCCAATATCCCAAACGACATTGTTGCTGGACCGTTCTACTATGCTGAACAAAATCGTTGTCTCAAAAGTTTGACAAGATGTGTTTGTGAAATAAATTGACTTGAGAGACGGTATGACTGCCCTCCAATCTCTTTTTACTATTAAAAGGAACCCTAGAACCTTTAATTTTAAATCGAATTAGCTTCTTTAAATGTTTCAATGATATTTCTAGCTATTATAGAGAGGTGCTGCCTATCATATTGCTTATATGCCTTTTTGAAAATCTGCATGTATACAGTTTTTTCGTCTAATTGGAACGCCCCCTAAGCCCTTCCTAGAAGTTTCACCTTAATGCCCTTAGCCTCATTAGTTACAGTAACTGTAGTTGTAGTACTAAAAGTATACACATAGTGCCTTCTGGCTAGTTAAAAATCCCCCACAAGTTACTCTTAAAGATCTAACTTAATAATATAAGTTGTTCTTGAGATATTGCTTTTTCACCTTTTTGAAAGTCCACATGCTCATAGTTTGTTTTGATTTAGTTCAACATCTGCCTAAATATTTATTATATTTCATTACTGAAGACATTGTTATGTTCTCTTAGGACTATTGGCTACAAAATGACAATCTCACAATTTCGATCGAATGTGTTTGGGGAAAAGAGGATATCAGGGAGGAGAGGCTATTTTCTCTCCATCACGCTTGACTCTTAAAATGAAACTAGAACTATGCATTTCCAATCAAATGAGCCTTCTCTAAAGTTCACAAGACTACCTCTTCATAAAAACCTTACATCCCCCCAGGACATAACTTAAAACCCTTACCCCCATACTCTGGGGGGTTGTGTCAACCCCAAAAGCCATGTTATGAGATCTTTAGAGTATTTTTAAACAAATGGCTATCTTAAAATTTCTATCGGATGTATTGGGGAAAATATGACTTGGGAGGGTATAGCTGCCCTCTGATAACTTTAATTCTTAAAATGACTCTTCAACTTCTGATTTCCAATCGAATGAGCCCCCTCGAAAGTATATACGACACACCATTTCCATAAAAACCTTAAATTCCCTATTGGCATACCTTACAACCCTTGCCCTGAGGACTGTGAGGGGATTCTCATCCTCAAAGACATAATTTCTGGACTTTTAAACTACGTCAAACAAAATAACTATCTCGAAATTTTGACTGAAAGTGTTTGGGGAAATGATGGGCGTGGGCGGGATTGTTGCCCTCCAGCCACTTTTTACTATTAAAGAGGGTACTGGCACTTTCAATTACCAACCGACTGAGTCCTTTCCGAAGTTTCTACGACAACAAATGATCATCTTAAAATTTCTATCAGATACATTTCGGGAAAATACGAAAATACGAATGTGTGTATTTGCCTTCTGATCACTTTGAATCTTAAAAAGACCACTATAACTTCTGATTACCAAGCCAATGAGCTCTCTTTGAAGTTTATATGACCATCCTTTCTATAAACACCGTTTATCCCCCCAGGGCATAACTTACAACCCTTACTCTGAGGGTTGTGGGGAGTTGTTGTTGTTGTTGTGATTCTCAAAGTCATAATTTCCGGACCTTTAAACTACGCTGAACAAAATGGTCATCTCAAAATTTTGATCGGGTGTATGTTGGGGAAATGATTGACGTGGGGGAGTGGGAGCTGGTTGCCCTCCATGAGCTCTTTTTGAAGTTTCTATGACATTTCTTTCTATAAGAAGTGCCCTGCTAAAAAAAAAACAATATATTGTGATCACATTGTTCTTTACTTAGGCAGTGCTATCGCACTGCCATTGATATTTTGTCTTGAGATTTCAATTATACAGCACTGGAAGTGCCGATTATACCATGTAAGCCTACCCCCCCCCCTAAAATTCAGCCTATGGGTGCCCATGGTTCTTATAGAAGGGATACTTGTAGGAACTTCAGAGAGGGCTCATTTGACCGGAAATTAAAAGTTCTAGTTCGATTTTTAGAGTCAAAAGAGATCGGAAGTAAACCACAACCCCCCCCCACACACACACACACACACGCCCTCTTTTCCCCAAATGTATCAGATAAAAATGTTGAGATAGTCATTTTTAAATAGCTCGTCAGTTCAAATTTTACTGTAATTCTAATGTTTATATTCGATATTAAGTACAAAAGAAAATATTTTTAATAAAATTCGTTTTAAGTAAAGCGCCAATTACGAAGTAGGTTTTAGACTTTGACAGTGAGAGAAGGAGGCAAAACCAAACTCTTGTTTGTAAAGATTTTGTTCGTTTCAAGCTTGATTTGCATATTCAATTTAAGGTTCACTCGTTTTCAAATTTATTTACTCATTTATGTTAGTACCTGTTGCATGTTTGTTTGCTATGATTGTTTACTTAATTTCTGTTCGCTTTGGGTTTCATTTGTTCTTAAATACTACTACTACTACTACTAACAACTCACCGCAGCACCAAGACGCCTGAGGCCAACACAGTTACGCACGCTCCTCCTCCACCCCAATCTATTCAAAGCCTCCCTTTTTACACCCGCCCACGAAGTTCCCCTTTCCTATGAATCGTTCTTTATGACGTCCTCCCACCCCAGACGGGGACGACCTGCTTTCCGTTTAGCCCTAGATGGTTGGCCGAAAAGAACAATCTTCGGCAATCTGTCATCCTTCATCCGAACAACGTGCCCTAGCCACCTCAAACTTTCTTTCATTATAGCCCTAAAGAGCGGTATTGAACCACATTTTTCGTAAAGCCTATTGATTGAAATGCGGTCAGTCAGCCGGGTACCCAGAACAATCCTTAAGCAATTTCTCTGGAAAACATCTAGCAAATCTTCATTCGCTTTTCGGAGCGTCCATGCTTCAGAGCCATATTTGACCACTGTCATCACTGTAGCTTCTAATATTCTAATCTTGGTTTGCAGACTTGTCTTCCTATTCTTCCAGACTTTTTTTAACTGTGAAAAATACCCTGAGCCTTGGCTATTCTATATCTAACATCTTCACTGCTCCCACCATCTTTACTAATAATACAACCAAGGTAAGTGAAGCTGCCCACCTGATCAATCTTTTCATTACCCAACGTCACCTTTTCATCTTCACTTCTTCCTAGCCTTAGTGACTTAGTCTTCCTAACATTAATTTTCAAACCAATTCTAGCACTCTGAACTCGCAAAACCTCTAAAACTTCATTCATTTTGCTCATACTTTCATCTAGGATGCTTAAATCATCAGCATAATCCAAGTCCAGGAGACTTTTTCCTCCCCATTTGATTCCATGGTCTCCCATTGCCTTTCCTGTGCTCCTTAAAACAAAGTCCATCAAAATAATCCATACAAAGGGGGATAGAACACACCCTGCTTAACTCCTGCTTTAATACAAAACCAGCTGCTAAACTCATTTCCTACCTTAACCACAGCAGTGTTATTCTCGTACATAGCACTAATCACTTTAATGTATTTGTCTGGTATACCATATGAGGATAAAACCTTTGCTAAAGCTCTTCTATCAACAGAATCGAACGCTTGCTCATAATCTATAAAACTGAGGACCAAAGGTGTTTGAAAACTCAGGCACTTCTCAATTATTAGCCTAAGAGTGAAAATTTGGTCGACACATCCTCTACCTTTTCTAAAACCGCACTGCTCTTCTCTTAAAACTTTGTCTACGGCATCTCTCAGTCTAAAAAGTATCATATTACTAAGTAATTTACTACCCACAGAGACCAGACTAATGCCTCGATAATTACCACACTCACTTTTTTCACCTTTCTTATAAAGTGGCTTAATTAAGGTTTTCCTAAAAGTGTTAGGTACTTCCCCTTTTTCAAAAATCATATTCATAATCTTCAGTAACTTATTTCTAACCTCAGAGCCACCATATTTAAGAAAATCATTTACCACCCTATCAGCACCTGGAGCCTTATTATTCTTTAATCCTTTTAGTACTGTTGCTAATTTCTCCTCACAAAACAAATTTTCCTTCACATCCAAGGTATCACAAACTTTTTCATTTTCCTCTATATTTTTTCCTGCAACTCTGTCTCGGTTAAGCAAATTCTCAAAATGTTCGGCCCATCTCTCTTTAGTTTTTTTTCTTATCGCTAATTGCGACCCCATTCCTATCTTTAACTGGGCCAAGTCCGGGTTGACTACTAGTACAATATTTTACTATTATGCCGTCTAGCTGCATCTTCCAGATCCTCGGCAATTTTATCCATGGCCTCCACTTCACACCTCCTTAGTTCATATTTTAATGCTTTCTCCACTTTCTTTACATTTCTTTTGTTTTCATACGATCTATCACTCAGATAATTTTTGTACAAGCCCTTTCTCCTTTCTATTAAACATAAAGCTTTTTCACCAATATTCTTAGCTGCAGTTCTAGCTTTCTTCCCTAATACACCTTCAGCAACTTCACAAATTATTTTTCTAAAATTATTCCAACCAACTTCCACATTATCAAATTCTAAACTCTTAAGTTTAGTATTCAACTGTTCCTGGAAAGTTTCTCTCAAATTCTCATCCTGGAGTCTACCAACATCATAACTTCCCGGGAGGTAGTTACCCTTCCGATATTTCAGCTTTAAATTAACCCTTGACACTACTAGATGGTGACCTTTACTTTTAACATCAATAACTGCACTTCTATATACCCTAGTATCCTATATTGATTCTGCCAGTCTTCGGTTTACTATAAAATAATCAATAAAGTTTGCTGTCTTACCATCACGTGAATACCATGTTAACTTATGAGCCATTTTATGACCAAACACTGTATTGGTTATAACTAGATTGTTATACCTACAAAATTGCAAAAATCTGTATCCATTACTGTTTTCTTTTCCTACACCAAATTTACTTAGGCTGGGATACCATCTATCTCTATTTCTACCAACCTGGGCGTTAAAATCTCCCAACAGTAACATCATATTTCTACCTGTGTCTATTTGCTCCTGTAACTGTAAGTAAAATTCATCTGTCACTAGTATCTCCGTCAGTCGGTTCTACAAGGGCGTATACTACTATAACTGATACTCTAAACTTTCTAGTCATAAAATGAGCAATTAGTATTCTATTATTAATACCTTCCCAGCCTAAACAAGACTTAGCAGCTTCCTTATCATCATGAACCCTACTCCCTGTCTATATACCCCATCCTTCCTGCCTGAGTAAACAAATTCTATATCACCTAATTTCATGCTTCCTACCCCTGGGATATGAGTTTCTGAAATTCCTAATAAATCCAGTTCGAATCGTCTGAATTCGTGAGTCAAAATGTCGATACGATAGTAATTTTTTTAATTTCGTAACATTCCAAGTTCCAATTTTCATGTTCTTTAAATCATTGAAATTATTTTCGCCTCAGGAAAAGCACTGATCCCGGATACCAGTTTAGGGCGGGGATCACATATCTTCTCAAGTCTACACCAAAGTGCTTAAGACGGCTTAGAACCGGACAGCAAGAAGTCCCTGGGACCTCCATGAATGGAGGCTTTGTGCAATCCTAGGCCCATCTTGGTCACAACATGGTTTTCAGCACTTGGCGATGCTCTTCTATCAACAAGAGTCAAAATCCTGCACAGACAGTCTCAAGCCTATTACCTCCGACTCATTATATGTTCATGCCTAAAAATATTATGCTACTGCGGGGTGCTAACCCATAAGAGATAAATTAGCTAGGAAGAGGGGTTTCAGCCCAAAGACGCCCATCAAAACATACCAAGCCTAGAAAAATTGTCCATTAGTCAGAATCCCGTGCGAATGCTGTGTCGTTTACTAGGCTATAATTTCCTCAAGGGGCGCCACTCCTCAAGTGGGAATAGAGTTGACCGCAAGATCCCCAGTCTTGCCGGTACCCCGAAAGGGTCGAGGCAGCCCTTTTCAGAGGCCTTTGTCCATAGATCTGGATCTTACGCCCTGCCACAGTTGTCCTCCTATAGAGGATCCTCCCGTGACGGTGTTCTGCATCACCATGCAATTTAACCCATTACTGGGAGAAGGTTTGCAACTCATGGGACTTTTTGACAAACCAGTGGGCCCTTTTGAGCGTACATTTGAGGGGCCTTCTTCCTCCTCCGCCTGTATTTATGACCCCGGGCGAGGGTGCTCCAGTTTCTATTATGGACCGCCAGGGACAAGGTCCCCCCTTGGTCTGTGCCTCCTATGGAGGTACCCTACATATCTGTAGAGCGTTCCCCTATCACCACGTGGGGACACGCTGAATGGCCTGGGGGAGACAAGGAACATAAAAATGAAATTAATTAAAAATATTATGTTTCCTTTAAACATGGTAAATGGTATAGTCTTCTGTATGACTTTTTAAACAGCAAATCATTATAGGGAAGTATGAACAAAGTTATAGAGAAGACTTTTTGGTTTTATTTTATTTTATTTTTCTTTTTGTTTTTTACAGACAGTTATATGTTATTTAAGAACACTGAAAAATGTAAAAGAAAAATATAGGCTCTAACTTGCATTTATCGAGTTTATGTGTTCTGAAACGCTTTTTTGTAACAAGTAATTTGCACATTTAACTTAAGCTTTACTCGTTTTAAGATTTATTTGTTCATGTATATTAGTACCTGTTGTATGTTTTTTTGTTATGATTGTTTATTTAATTTCGGTTCGTTTTGGGTTTCATTTATTCTTTAATAGTAATTTCTGGTCGTTTTGAGTTTTAGTTATTGTTTGGTTTCTATTTCTTCTGATCTTAAGTTTAACGTGGACTTTACTATTCCTTAGAAAACTTCTATTTCGGAAAGGCTTTTTTAATTAACTAGTAAAGATGACACAACTACAGTTTGAAACCTTGATTCTTAACACTGTATTTTATCCCATCATCAGAGTTAGATATCTTAATGACAAAACCAATTCTTCAGTAAAATCAGACAATTACTACTTATTGGATATTCCGAATTGCTTCCAGCTGATTGTACTACCCCTCCCACCGTAATGACTGGACATAGCCCTGGGCCAGAAGGAAAAATAGAAAAAAATAACGGTTTCCCAGAAAGAGGAGCCCAGAAAGGACCAGTTTTTTCTCTTTTTTTTTAATGTGTTGAAACCGAAAACTTTAGTTTTCTGAGCTAAGGGAAACCTAATGTACATGATCAGTTTCAACTTGGGGGAATGGACCATCAAATATCCCCCCCCCCCTCCAAAAAAAGAAACGGACAAAGTTTTCTCCCAATCAGCTTGAAACTTATATCCTTTAGCCCTTGTACCATAGGAACCCTAACGAACAAGAAAAAATTGAAAAAAATTGGTTCGCCTGAAGATGGGCTTGTAAAAGGGAAAAAAAATAGTTGGGGCACATGCCCCCCCCCCAAAAAAAAGAAAAAGTTGGCTTTAAAATCATCCAAAAAATATGTTTTCCTATAGGCTTGAAAATTTTAAGAATCATTGTCTGGGGTATGGGGAATGATAGGATTCAATCTCTCAAGAAGTCTTACGGACAATTTTTCTGAGGGAGGACTGAAAATGCTGCATCTCAGATCCACCTAAAAGTTTGTACCACTATAATCCTCTTATGAAATTAAAATTTATTGATGCCACAGCAGTGAGGTAAATCAAAAGACATTATGTGTTGCCAGGCTATCAAAATAGTATGTGTACGGTATTTAGGAATGGCTTTGAACTGGTAAGGATTTTCGTGGAGCCAATTTGACCTGAAATCTAAACATTCATGCACTCTAAGTTCTGTTGGTACCTATGATCAATTCACAGTCAAGTAGCAATGCATATCAAAAGAGACTATGTGCTTCTGGGTGGTTAAAACAGTGTATCTGCAATATCTGACTAATAGATTTTGGGATCATATTGAAACTAGGGGAGTTGTGGGGGGGAGTAGATGTCGAATTTTTACTTGGGTGGAGGGATAGATGGTAAGGAAAAGAGATTTTGGTCTCCATTCTGATTAAACCTTTTGGCTGTATACATTCCTGTACGAATGGAATCTATACCTTAAGTAGTAATATAAATCTAGACACTGTGCTTACCTAAGTTATCTAAAAAGCATATTTGTATTATCTTGGAAATGGATCAGGGGACAGAGCTGAAAATTTCGGTGTATTGGAGGTAAAAGTAACAAGAAAGCTTTAAATTTATGATGAGGGGACGGATGCAAGCAATAAGCATATGTTTGTTACCTGCCTAAGCGTGTCTTTACTACTAGCCCCGATGAAACTTTGAATCTTTTGACAGTTGAAATTGTCAGCTAAAATTATTCGAGCTGAAAATTTCGGTATGTTGAAGGTGGAGGGCACAAAGGGGTATTATGCTTTGTGTTTAGAAAGAGAGGATGATGGGGCAAACAACCGTCTGTCTTCAATCGGCCTTATCATATTTGCACAATAAGCACCAGTGTAGCTTAGAATTTATTCACAGTAAATGGGTGAGTTTCAGTTCAAAGACAATTTATACACGCGGCCTATCATCTAGGTCCAAAATTTATCGTCTCTGTCGGCTATCAAATTAATGGGCATGTACATTAGCCCAAACGAACTTAAGAGAGAAAAAATACTCTGAAGAAGACAGCTTATATCGATTCATGAAGTCCCAAGATAGACCATATATTGTCTCACCTACTTGGATCAAAACGTAAAAAGGTTAGACGGGTGCAGAAGCCTAAACAAGCCTAAATTAACCTGTTTTAAACCTAAATTAATTTTAAACATTGTGATCTAGCACTGTACATAAGATCAGATAAATTTTAAGAGGGTGAGTAGATGGTTTCTCAGAAATAACCTAAATTCAAAATTCACCTGAAATGCACTTTTTAGCTTAAGTGGACCTGTCGATGTGCTAAGTCTCCTTCTTTCTTAGGACAAAAGAAAAGTCCCTCTAAATGATCTGAAGTAACAAAGAAAATCAGTTGATTTTAGACGAATCTGGTAAATTACTTCTATGCTACTACTACTACTACTAACAACTCATTGCAGCACCAAGATGCTTGTGGTGAACACAGCTACGTATGCTACTCCTGCCAATGAATGTATTCAAAGCCTCCCTCTTTACACCCTCCCAAGAAGTTCGCATTTCCATACATCTTTCCTTGCGACATCCTCTCATTCCATTGAGGGACGACCTGATTTTCATTTGGCACTAGATTGTCGGCCAACAAGGAAAACCTTTGGCAATCTGTCATCCTTTGTCCGCTGAACGTGTCCTACCCGTCTCAACCTCTCTCTCGTTATAGCCCTAAAAAGCAGAATTGAGCCACATTTTTCACACATCTTGCTGTTTGAGATACGGTCAGTCAGTTGGGTACCCAAAACAATCAGTAAGTTATTTCTCTTCAAAACATCTAGCAAATCCTCCTCCGTTTTTACGGAGCACCTAAGCTTTAGAACCAAACTTAACCACAATCATTACTGTAGCTTCCAATATTCTAATCTTGGTTCGCAAACTTATCTTCCTATTCTTCCAAACTTTTTCAACTGTTCAAAAAACCCCTGGACCTTGGCTATTCTACTTTTTACATCATCATTGCATCCGCATTCTTAATTAAAATACTACCTAGGTAAGTGAAGCTGTCCACTTGATTGATCATCTCGTTACCCAAAGCACCTATTCACCTTCACTTATTCCGAGTCTCAGTGACTTTCTTTCATAAGCATTAGTTTTCAAACCTATTCTTGCACTTGAAATCACAAAAGCTCTAAAAATTCATTCATCTTGTTGGCATTTTCATATAGGTTACTTAAATCATTAGCATAATCTAAGTCTATGAGCGTTTCACTACCCCAATTAATTTCATATTCTCTGATTGCCTTTGGTATGTTCTTTAAGACAAAGTCTATTAAAATTATCCATATAAAGTATATAAATGAATAGAGCGCAACCGTTCTCAACTCCTGACTTAATGCTAAACCGGCAGCTAACCTCATTTTCTACCTTAGCCGCAGCAATGTTATTCCCGCACATAGCACTAATCACTTTAATATATTTATCTGGCATACCGTACAAGGATTAAGACCTTCATTAAAGCTCTCCGTTTAATCTATTAGCGCTGTCACTAATTCTTCCTCACAAAACAGTTTTTTTTTGTCACATCTCAAGCGTAAAAAACTTTCTCATTCTTTTCTATATCTTGTCCTGTTACTACATGAGGGTTTATCACATTCTGGAATGTTCTGCCCGTCTCTCTTTAACTCTTTCCTTATCAATAACTGTATCCCAGTTCCTATCTTTAACTGGAACATATTCGAATGGACTATTCTCTCTGAATTTATTAATGAGCACAATATTTTACTTGTATGCCGTTTAGCTGCAACTTCCAGATCTTCGGCAATTTTATCCATGGCCTCCAGTTCCCGACTCCTTAATTTATATTTTAATGCTTTCTCCAGTTTCTTGGCATTCCTCTTATCTTCATATTGTCTATCGCTTAAGTAAGATTTCTAGAAACCCCTCCTCACTTTATTAAACATAAAGTATTTTCACTAATATGCTTAGCTATGTTTTGTCTTGTACTTTCTTCCCTAAAACGCAATCAGCGACCTCACAGACTATTTTCCTAGAACTATTCGATCCATCTTCTACACTGTTAAATTTGAAACTGTGTAGTTTAGTATTCAACTGTTCCTGGAAACTTTCTCTCAGATCCTCATCCTGGAGTTTAGCAGCTTCATAACTACCCTGAAAGTGTTCACCCTTCCTAAATTTAAGCTTTAAATTAACTCTAGACACCACTAGAAATCATCTGTATTTTAAACATCAATAACAGCACTCCTACATACCCTAGTATCTTCTATCGACCTCCCAGTCTTCAATTTAACAATTCAAATTTACAAGCTTAGATGTGCCATTAGATTTTCTCACGGAAAGCAAAGTTCAGATTGATTCCTTATTTTCTTAATTAGAAGTTTGAAATACCCACTGTTGGCAGCTTTTATTGAAGTTCTGCCTTCAGAAGACCTTAGCCAAGCTGTACTATATTAAAGGTGGATGAAAGTTATTCCTTAATTGCAGTCTACGAAAATAGGTAGGGCATATTGTAATTATAATCCATTAATTCGTGCTCGTCATCATCTGAGGCTAGGTCTGGTCTTTCTATCTTGAACAGGACATTTGATAGGGAAGCTATATGTTGAACTCTGAATGCTCTGAAGTGTACTAATAATGGCATTCCTTCTTGTGAGCAAATTCCGGTTCAACTATAAATATTGTGGATGCACTCGTATCATAGGAGCAATTCATTAAGGTACAAGAAAATTGGAAGCTACGTGTCAGTATCGGGAATTTCATCAAAACTAGTAAACAGTTCAAGGATAATTAAATTTTCTGAGCCTTCAAAGTTTATCTCTCTGCTAAGGGCTAAAACCCTACAAGTAAAGGCTTCCAGAATCAATCTAACTTTCTGCACCAGTCCTTTAATCTCAGAAATACTAGCTATATCATCATCCGTTAAAAAACCATGAAGCTCGTTGGTAATCAAACCCCAAAACTTTAATTCCGTGAGGTCTAAATAACAAACTTTAGTTTTATATTAATGGTTTGCCCCTCAAAAAGAAACTTGATAAAATTCTGAGAGCTACTTTAATAAATCCTAAAACACTTACTTATATAATTCCTAAAAGTGCTTCACTTTACTTTACCACCACCACTATACCCTAAATGGTCAAACGTATTGCCCAAAATTATATATTCTCCATAATTTTTTCAAACGTCGTTTTTCTTCAAGTTATTATAATGGCAAACAAGCAACATAGCCCCTCAAAAGGAAACATGATAAAACACTGAGAACTACTTTAATAAATACTAAAAAATTACTTATATAATTCCTAAAAGTGCTTCACTTTACTTTACCACCACCACTACACCCTAAATGGTCAAACATATTGCCCAAATTATGTACTGTCCGTGAATTTTCCATACGTCTTTTTTCTTCAAATTATTATAATGGCAAACAAGCAACGTAGACGCCATAAAGTGACTGGAAAATTCATGAAGAGTTTTTTTGTTAGGGTTATATATTTTACCATTAGGGGAGGGGGGAGGATCGATGCAAAGTAAAGTGAATCGCTCTTAGGAGTGATGTGAGTAAGCATTTTTGAAGTTTTAAAGTAGCTTTTAGAATTTTGAATTGTTTTCTTTTGAGGAAGCAAGCCCCTATATCTATACCCAAGTTTTATAACTTTTGCTCCTTTCTCATGAACCGCGGTTAAAATTTTCCCAGAAACATCAAAGAACATAAGAGCTACACAATAAACTCAATGCAAGCTTTCCTCCGTGTGGCGATCTGTCATGAGACATGCGGTCCATAAAATTTCATCTGGGATTTTCAACTAACTATTGAGAGAAATAAATCAATGACACTATCAGCTAAGATTGTGGATCAAATAATTTTTTTTCTTCTTTCTTTTCTCGACCTAGAATATTTATTCTACGACCCATTGCTGGGTCGTGACCCACATTTGGCAAACACTGGCTAATCCTAATTCCCTTTGGGGAGTTCTAACAATTGTGTTTTCGAACATAGCCCAAATATGTGTCTTTGCCTCAGCAGTTAATGGTAAGGTGTTCGGATTTCTAAGTAATGACGATTAAAGCAAGCAGCCCCACAAAGAAGAAAAAATTAACTTGTGTCTAAGGCTAACCTGCTTTAAGTCAAACAAAAAAAAGATGAAGTGAACAAACAGGCTATACCAATAAAGCGAAAACACAGCATTAAGTAGAGTAGATCAGGATACAGATTGCTCAAAGCAGTTGTAGCTAGTATTACTGACAGGTGAGAAATAAGCGAAAAGTTTATATGATGCACCAAAGAACTCCCATTTAGCAACTACTGTGTGTATCAAAACAAGGTTCGATTCTTTTTTCTTCACTGCATACTAGCAATTGCTGCATATCCAGCAGAGTTCAAAATTCTGGGATCTTGTGGGAAGTTCTTCTAGCATAGCAAAGATTATAACTGGAAAAATATTCGACGTGGTAATATTTTGGCAGGCCATTGCCATCGAACCTTGCAGTAGTACATCAGCGGGCCGGAACATTTTTGGCGGGGACCTGCCAGTTATTGGCGTGGCTTAAGGGTCTAGAACGAAGAGGAACAAATATTCCTTGCATCAAGATGTACGCCCAATTATCTACAGAGGATCGAAATGAAAACTTAAGTTGTGAAGTCCAGAAGTATATGTATAAAACTATTCCTAATCTTGCTCCATAATCCTTTTCTTCTAGCTCTGTGTTTGGCTTGTTCTTTTTTTTGTACTCAAACGGCTTTGTTTTATTGGGCAATGTCGCCTGTAAAAACAAAACACAGGCTTTCTATAAATTTTTACCAACAGCAGCAATTTAAGAAACTCGACTCCTGTAAAAGGAGATATTCTGCTTAACAGGTGTGTGATAAAGGGTATATAACTTGCTTAGTTTTGTCTACTGTAGATTGTTGTAATGAACTGATAAAATGGGCTTCTTATCTTTCACAAAGGTCCCCAAATAGGCTATATTTAAGGATGGTAGTTTTCTTAAATCACAGTTTTTTCATCCTCAATAGGTCAGTCTATATCACATAGCTTCCAAAATGTCGAATTTTGTCGCTATTCTGCGAAAATATCTGATTTTTGATAAAAAGATACAAATCTGGTAAAATTCTAGTTCTGATACCCTTTGCTATCTTGGAAAGGGGTTAGGTTAAGAAAATGAAACTTTCAGTAGGCTAGTAACCTACTTGTTCACAAAAGAAAGAGGATTTTAACTGTAAAAAAATTAAGTTTCTAGGTGGTATAATACAGTAATTAGAGTAGTTTAAATGTCAAAAAGTTTTCAAAGTGATTAAAGTGTCTGACTACTGGGTGTCTTACCCTAGGCTAATGAATCCAGGGTAAAATTCTACTTTAGCTACTTTTGGCTATCTTGGGAAGGGGTTAGGTTAGGAAAATGAGACTTTCAGAGATGGGTCTACAGGCTAAAGTATGTCCTGGGAAGGTATTTTGAAGTGCCTACCTCCACTCCTTCTCTCTCTAGAGGGTCCTGCAATTTGCCTACATGACAGGTCTATACCCATTGAAATTTTGACAAAACAACATTTTACCTTAATTTTCAGTTATCAGTTTCTTTTTCTCTGGCTTTAGCTCTGACAATGCAATTTCAGTTATTCGAGCAGAATTTTAAGACATATAAATAGTTTATTTCCAAAATTTAGGAAACATATTTGCATATCTTTAAAACCTTATAAATTGGGATTGAGCAAAGTTGTGAAGCTGAAAACAATTTTGTTGTACTTCATTTAAGCAGAAGATCTATTTTGCAAGGTTTCACGTCTATAACTCACATATTTTTAAAGGTCATCAAAGGTCAGGACCCTCTAGAGGGAGGAAGAGTGGAGGTGGGTACTTCAAAATATCTTCCCGGGACATACTTTCGCCTGTAGACCCATCCCTGAAAGTTTCATTTTCTTAACCTAACCCCTTTCCAAGATAGTCAAAAGTAGCTAAAGTAGAATTTTACTGAATCCAGAACCAAATACATACTCAGGGAAGGTATTGTCAGGCTTCCATGTTAACCCTCTTCTGTTTTCTAAGTCTTAGAAATTTGCCTAGCCTACTTGACAAGTTTAGGCCTAGCCTATTGTATATTGAAATTTTGACAAAACAACAATTATACCTTATTTTTCAGGTATCATTTTCTTTTTCTCAGGTGTTAGTTCTGAAAATGCAATTTGGTAAATTTCTAGTGGGCTATATAATTTAGCTAGCCTAAGATGAAAGTGAAAACATGATTTGATGCCTTTTTTTATGCTCTCTCATGATTCAAAAATTGCTTCTGGGGCTAGGCCTAGTTGAATATTTAGCCCTTAAAGAGGCCCCAAAGGTGTTTAATTTTTGTAACCACACAAAGAAGTTATCAACACTAGTTAGCCTAAGTTGTTGAAAAGTGGTTAAAAACATATCACTAGTTTATAAATAGGTTGCTCAAGAGTATATATTCTAAAAATAGCACTGAATTTTTTGATTTGAAACTTTGCCATTGACAATTAATTGTATATTCCAATTCAGGGTATATATTTGCACATTAGGGGGTAGGAGTGGGTAAATTTGCAGTAGACCATATAACTTAGCTAGGATGAAAGTGAAGATGGTAAATTTTCACAGTTCATATTATTGACTTACAAATAAAGTAAATTATACCACTTGATGCCTTTTTTTATGCTCTTTCCAAATATATTAATCATTGTTGTTACAAATGAATTTTACCCTTACCCCTATATATACCAATTCAGAGTATATATTTGCACAGTAGTGGGCAGGGGCAAATCTCAAGCATTTTCATTGGGGGGGAGGGGGCAAGAGGGGTCCATATCTGGATAGTCAAAAGGCATGGGGTATATAGTATTTTTTCTCCACATTATTAGGGGGGCAACTGCCACCCCCAAACAATGCCACTGGTAGGGGGTAGGGTAAATTTTATTTCTGATGCAAATGAGAGGTAAGTTTAAACTTTACCCCCATCTCCCCCTAATGTGCAAATATGTACCCTGAATTGGTATATATAGGGGTGGGGTTAAAATTCATTTGCAACAAAAGTGGTTATTATATTTGTAAAGAGCATAAAAAAAGGCATCAAGTGGTATGTTCACTTTATTTGTAAGTTAAAAATATGAAGGATGCAAAAAGAACAATCAACAGGAAAGCCAGAGCCTAGAAAAGGTACAACAAGGAGGAATCTCAGGAAAATTGGATAAGGTATGCAAAGGCTTAGAATCTTGCCTCTAATGTAGTTATGGAATTGAAATTTCAGCATGAGGAAAAGCTTGCCACAGATATCAAGACAAACCCCAAATCTTTCTGGAGGCATGTTTCTGCCAAAAATCCAAACCTTAACATCATTCCTGACCTCAGACATAATGGCATAACCCACTCATTGCCAATAGATAAGGCCAATGTATTAAATACCCAGTTTGCCTCTGCCTTCACCATCCAACCTTGTTCAACTATTCTGGCAGCACCATCAAACTTAATATGTCATCCAATGCCAAAACTATCAATTACCAAAGATATGGTCTTAAATAGCCTGGAAAAACTTGATGTTAATAAATCCAAAGGATCAGATGGAATACATCCAAAGCTTCTTAAGGAATGCTGAACTGTTCTCAGTTCTCCCTTGTGTGGCCTCTTCCAGCTGTCCCTACAAAATGGAGAACTACTGTCAGATTGGGAAAAGTCCTATATGACACCAATCCACAAAAAAGGCCCCAAAGATAATGCAGAAAATTACTTTCCTATTAGCATCACTTCTGCAGTTAGAAAGGTGCTTGAGAGATTTGTTAATAGAGCTCTAATTCAGTACTTGAAAACTAACAACATCCTCACTTCCAATCAACATGGCTTCAGATCTTTAAGATCTGTTGACACTAATCTCATACACACATATGAGTATGTTACATCATTATTGGATAATGATGTAACTGTTGATATGGTGCTCCTGGACCTCTCAAAAGCATTTGACAGGGTTTGCCATGAATTCATCATAACCAAACTAAAAACAGCAGTTGTTGATGACATTATTATCCAGTGGATACAGAGTTTCCGTTCAGAATGAACACAAGTTGTAAGAGTTCATGACTCTCAAGGTGTCCCTCATTGCTCCTTGTCTACAACTGTTTTAAGCAGCATTTCCCAGGGGACCATTCTTGGGCCAAGTCTCTTCAACTTATATATAAAAATGCACACAATCTCCTCTCAAACCTCCTCACTCTTTATGCTGATGATTCAAAACTTGTTGGTAAAGCAGCCACAACCTCTGACTGGCAATCTATTCAATCTGACCTTGATATTCTTGGGACTTGGGCTGATGCATGGCTCCTCTCATTCAATATTGACAAATGCCATGTAATCCACTTTGGTAATCATAACACACATCAGCAATACCATCTCCAAGGTAACCCTGTTTCTGCAGTCTCTGAAAAAAGAGATCTTGGAGTCATTGTTGATCATCAACTAAAGTTCAGCACCCATGCAAAATCTGTATCATTGTCTGCCCTCCAATCTCTTGGAATGATCAAAAGAACTATCTCTAGCAGATGCCCAAGCATGTTTATGAAGCTCTACAAGGCACTAGTTTGCTTGTGCCTAGACGTTGGAATACCCCTGGCATCACCCTATTTCAAGAAGGACAAAGAAATTCTAGAAAGAGTTCAATGAAGAGCAACCAAAATGGTCAAAGGCCTCAAACAAATGCCATACAAAGAGCATTTACATCACTTGAAACTTCCTACTCTTGCATACAAGAGGAAATGGGGTGACATGATAATGACCCACAAAATTATTTCCAAAAATGTTCTCCCTTGTCTCCTTACCCCTTCCCCAGAACATTCTGTCACTAGAGGTCATTCCAAAAAGATCTTCAAGCCATGCTCCTTAGTCTGAGAAAGAAGCCATTTTTTTCAGCCAACAAGTAACAAACTTGTGGAATCTACTCTCTGAAAATACTGTGGCTGCTGATTCAACAGGTACATTCAGGAAAAATTTGGACAAAGAATGGCTACAGCAAGAGTTCCTGTATGACTGGGAAGCTGCTGAGTCCTCAACCTTAAACCCATTGAAGTCATAACAGAGCATTACAAGGATGAAAAACCTTAATTTGGCTCCAAGCTTCCATTTAAGGTAATATCAATGGGTTTTTCTAAATTTAGGAAATGTATTTGCAGATAAACCTAATAAATTGAGTTTGATCAAAGTTGTGAAACTAAAAACATTTTTGTTGTACTTCATTTATGCAGAAGATTTGTTTTGCAAGGTTACACTTTTATAACACAACAATTTTTAAAGGCCATCAAAGGTCAGGGCCCTCTAAAGGGAGAAGGAGTGGAGGTAGGTACTTCAGAATTCTTTCCTGGGACATACTCTAGTCTGTAGAACCATCCCTGAAAGTTTCATTTTCCTAACCAAACCCCTTTCCAAGATACCAAAAATTAGATAAGCTAGAATTTTACCAAAAATCTGGGCAAATGTATAGGTAGGCTACAAGATTTTATCACTGGTATAGAGACAAGGTGCATACACTACCCATTTGCCTCTTTTTACTCTCTAGTCTAGTTTTGTCTTAGGGGAGGGGGAAAATGTATATTTTGCTGCCCCATGCTACACTAGCAATACTGTAAGTATTACAGTTTTGTTTAGAGTTAAAGTTGAATATGTCTCTTTGCCTACCATAATAATGGTAGCCTATTTATTAAAAACCATTTAATGGCTGTTTTAATTTACAGTCATTTTTCTTAAATGGCAGCAGGTCAGAATAATAGTATTTTAAGCATCACATTTATGAAATATATATTTACTATCTACAACTATAATATGAAACAGTAATATACTTACTGTGGTAAAAATTATTCTTTTTCATGTAGGCTAGTTTAGCTAGGAAGAAAGTGAATTGCATCATTTGATACCCTTTGCTATGTTGTAATTTTTGAGGGTTTTCAGGCTCTTTCTAAGGAATTCATACAAATTTATTTTCAAAATAACATTTCAATATTAAAATTGATTACCTTAATTTGCACTTTGGAGCAAAACTGATGTCTGTACTGGATCTATTCTGCTGCATGTTGAGGATCATGGATTTTTGTCACTGTGTTAAGGCCCAGTGACACACTGTAAGAGATCTCTGCTAGAGAGATGGAATTTAAGCCCACTCAGTAACAGTGACCACAAGATAGGTATGGCCTGCACAACAGAAGAAGATTAGTAAAGTAGGCACAACTGCACAACAGAAACTTTGGATAGAGCATGCAAGATGGTTGGGTATGACAAGCAGCATCAGCCTACCAGCAAGACACTCTTATGATGGGGTTTCCATCAATGAGTAATTGATTGGGATGGGCAATCCCACTCATAATTCCATGACTTTTTATTCCATTCCTTGTCAATTTAGACTCAAAGGGTAAAGCTGAGGGTCATTCTTATAGAAGGGGAGGGGAGAAATGCACCAGAATCCAATACAGGCCTGACTATAGGCTTGTGGAACCTTAGAAAGACTTTGCAGGAGCAGTTAGTTATAGTGTGGCTTGAATTTATGAGACCAAGGCTTGAATTTGCTCTTAAGATTGCTTGTTGCCAAATGCCATGGAACTTTAGTTATTCATCTATTAGTAACCCTACATCTCTTTCTTCAGGTCTAGTCTTAAGCACTGGGTTTGACATTGAGTTGGGATCAGATATGTTGTACTGGCAACAAGGGTTATTACTACCAAAGTGAAGGACACTGCACTTTAACATGTTGAACTCAAGTAGCCTATCTTGTGCCCATGTTTGGGTTTTAAGAAGGTCACACTGCAGACTGGGTTGATTAGCAGCCCCCAAACAGCTTGGAGTCATCAGCATAGAAAGTGATGTTGTTTCTTATTCCATTTGCCATATTGTTGATATATATGAGGAATATAGTAGGACCCAAAACTGTGCCCTTGGGGACTCTGCTTACAACATCAAATGTTCTGGAGAAAACCATCTTACCATTAAGTTAATAATTACCAGTCTTAAATCACCTACAAAGGGTAATTTTCCCCCCTTCACAGTTTTTTCAGACACTCCTTTTTAAACTTTTGGTTACTATGGGCTGTTTTAAGGGCTAAAACTGGAATTTACCTCAGAAGTGATTAATATATTTGGAAAGATGCAGCAGGCAATATATTCACTTTCTTCCTAGCTAAATTATATAAAAAGTTTAAATTTATCCTAGCCTAACTGTATAATAAACTATCAAAATTGGAGATACATTTTTTTTTCACAAACTTAATGTTCCTTTCAGGAATGAATAAGGATACAAATACTTCTATCTTAATTGCTGCTTTAAAGTACTACTTATCAACTTTTCTTTTGGCAAACCTGATTTCTTTTCTTTTTTCTTTTTTTTTTGTATCTCCAAAGAGTAAGAAAGAATTTAGTATACATGTAAACCATCAGTAGTTACCAAAATGAGTAGTTACAAAAATGCAAGTTTTTAGTTCTACTAGGATTCATTGCCTATCCCATATGGTCAGTCAGGGCTGGTGGCAACTGGGCAAAATCAATAACAGCCCAGGACAGCTTGCCCTAGTTGCCCCCTTCTTTGAACAGCCCTGTGGTCAGTTAAGTGAGTACATAAAACTTACCTTAGACAATTCCTCTGGAAAATGTCTTTGTCAACTTTTCAAAGGACCTATATTTTAGCACCAAATCTCTGCAAATCACTAAGCTCAGGTGAAGCTTTTTGTGCAAAGAACCAAGACTGCAAGAACAACACAGAATAGCTGAGACTATTTCATATGTATTATGCATATACTCAACTGCTGTCCCTCAGGTAAAAGAAGGGCAATGCTTGGGTGCTACTGTAAATTCAAAATACAATTTCCACTGCCATATAACTGCAAGATGCCTCTAAATGTGAGGCTTATGAAACTCATGAAAAGGATCATCTGGAGACATCATTACAAAACTGCTTTGACTTTGAACCCAACCCTAGGTAGATTATTGCCCTATTGTTAAAAGCATCTGGTGGAAGACAGGCATCAATCAATTTTCTATAAAGTAAATAAAACAGCAATTTGATTTAAATTTTAAGGCAGATGCAAGACCAACTTAGAATTTCTCTATAATGGGGCAGATGCATTTAAAAAAATACTCTTCCTGGTCTCCTTGCTCCCCCTGAACGCCTTTTGACAAGAGGACATTCAATGAAAATTTTCAAGAAGCACTCTTCTATCCGAGAGAGAAGCCATTTCTTCAGCCAACAAATAACCAACTTGTGGAATCAGCTCTTTGAAGATATGGTGTCTGCAGACTCGACAATTGCCTTCAAGCAAAGACTTGACAAAGATGGACAACAGCAGGAGTTCCTCTACACCTGGTAAGCTGCTGAGTCTACAACCCGAATGTAGCAAGCGAATCACAACAAACCCATTAGATGTCATCACAGAGCATTACAAGGATGGAAAATCCTTAAACTCGCTCCAAGCTGCAATTTAAGGTAATTTAGGGTAATGAGTATAAAACAAAGATTTATACAGATACAACATCATACAAAATATCTACTCTTGGTCCTAAAGTGTCTCTATCTGTTTGAGGCATAACTGATTAAGTGACTTATATCCAGATAGAAGTTTCAATCCCATCCATTTAAATCATGCCACAACTTCTCAAACACATCATTTTTGCCTCCTAATATGAAACCAATTATTCAGCTGATAAATCAGGGAGTAATATTGACTTGTAAAAGTTATTACCTTTGATGTACATTAAAACATCTGTTAAGTGAGACTGATGGACAAGATAAAACTACCATGCTAGAGTTTTGGAAAAAGTTCAAGATTATGAGAGCCATAGAAATTATTTCTGATTTGTGGGAGGAAGTTAAACCATCTGGCATGAATGGTGCTTGGTGCAAAATAGGACCTGAATGTTTTCACTGAATATGCAGTGCAAAAAATGACAGTACACCGACTGTTCATTGTGAAATTTCTAATTTAGCTAGAGAGTCTAATTTTGAAGGTATGGAGGACCAAGAATTCTCTAATGAAGAACTACTGCAACTGGAATTTGCTAGTGAAGAAGGTGACAGTGACCAACCATTCTAATAGAAATCTCCAAAAAACACAATTCAACCTCAAAACAAATTTCCAAAGTGATGTGTTTGATTGATAAAGCTATGAAGATTTATTTAAAGAACAATCCTGACAGTGGAAGGAGTTTTAAAGTGTTCTAGGCAGTAGCTACAAATTGTCAGTTGGGTATCAAAAGGTTGTATATCCACAATTGTAAATTTTCAGAGGAGCAAACAAAAAACCTCACACCTTTTTTAGTTTCCTTCTGATAACTGTAAAACAAAAACCAATTGATACGTAAAATCAATGCATATAAATCTGTTTTGTTCTACAGTTATCAGGGGGGGGGGGGCAATAAAAAAGTTGTGAGGTTTTTTGTTTCCTCTTCTGAAAATTTACAATTACAGAGATACAATCTTTTGATACCCGACTGACAAAATATCAATTGCTACAAGGAAATTAGTTTTAAATGGATAAAAAAAAGCTGTTCAGCAAACATTGGAATAATTTTTTGTGAAAGAAAGCCAACTTACAACAATACCAATTGTGGATTCATCAGAATGCACTTAAGTTTAATTTTGCTTTTCATAAATTAATTGAATACAGTAGTTTATTTTGTTTTAATTGGATATGTTTTTTTTGTATGTATGTAACTAAATTTTATATTATTCTTGTTTTTTAGTGTTTACTTCTTTCAGTTTTCTTTTTAAAAAGCAGTATTTTTATAACCCTGTAGCCTATCTTCAATCTGTACATGGTTTGCTATAGAAAATCTTCATTCACTTTGCATTGTTGCAATTTGCGTCATGTTTTTTTTTTAAACATAGCCTCAATGCAAAGTGAGGTATTGGTGTACCTAGAAAGCAAAAGATTCACTTCAGTTTATGAAATCCCACCTCTCATTTTTGTTAAATTAAATCTATGTACATGTAGCTCCTGTATATAGAATTGGATAATGTAAACAGTTGTAGAGCCTTCTTCCCTTTAATAAGCATTATAGCAGCCTGGTCTCAGCCAAAATTAAAGCCGTACATGCATCACTAGATACCATTTTGCACTGTGCTTATAT
>JAQQPU010011364.1:3858-20936 GCA_029168905.1 Artemia sp. Kazakhstan ARC1039 | reverse complement strand
TCTAGTTCTAACAAAACTTTAAGCTGAATTGGATAACTCGCAGTTATGCGTACTAATTTCGAAGTTTTTTGTGCTAAATTGGGTGTTTTGAGGTTAGAAATTTGAGGTATATCTTTTGTGTACTTTATTTATTATTCTTCTTTTTTTATTTTGTGTAGTTGCTGACACTTTTTAGAGCAATTTTTCTGATTTACTTTTATATAGCTGGATCTTTAAGAAAAAAATAAGTCACTTGCACAACGACTATGAGCGCATAACAAATTCAAACAACAAGGAGTCAAGATAATCGGGGTTGAATTGAATGAGGATTAAGTTGAAATGGTTGGGTTAAATGGGTTTGGCGTACAATAAAGTATGCTTTTGAATTTGGTATAAATATCTAAAACACTGAAATCTCTGCTCTGGTCTGTACTAAATTTTTGTGCTAAACTGAATGCTTTGAGGTTAAAAAGCTAACACTGCAGTTGTATGCTTTATTTTTTTTTTCGTCAAATTTCGTTTAGCTACTTACATTTTTCTAGAAGAATGTTTTTTGATGGTTTTATATGACTTTTTTAAGTTTTTTAGAAAGACAAGATGTTCACTTGTACAAAAACTCAAAACCTAGAAAGACAAAATTCAACGACACGGAGCTGAGCTAAAAAGGGTTAAATTAAACGAGAGTTCGGTTGAATGTGTTTTCTAAAAATGCATTTTCGAAAAGTGGAAGCTTTATCTCATGAACTAAATGTAATTACACAAGTAAAGTTTAGTAAAGTTCTAAATGCAAAAGTAGTTTGGGCTGATCGAATAAGCTTATTTAATCGGATGTGGTGAGGTATACATACTAGGATTTTGGAAATTCAGGGGTGCCAATGGCGGGGAAGGGGCAGGTGGAGTTAGATGGGACTGGGAGCTTGAAGTTGAATTGGAGTCCATTGGTCAAAATTTGTTTAAAAAGAATAAAAACCTCAACAAAATGAACTCGCAAGACAAAGACTGAAATATACTGATTGTGTTATGAATTTATCGCAGTTTGTAGAGCCTTTTCGCTTAAATAATTGATTATGTAAAATTTAGACTTGAGGTCATTTAAGATAGAATTTACGGCTACAACTTTGAACATGCTGAAGATAGGAAGGGCTCAAATGTAAGATTGAGTAGCTCCTTAAAACAAACAATTAAAAGTAGTGTACAGGGTAGGGTATGCTTACTAGTGGTGCTCTGTAGGAAGTATCTCCCGAACCAAATAAATAAGAAGCAATCAAGGGGGCAGTGACCAATATCATTCCGCCAATTGTAATAGATCCAACTAAATATCTGTCCCTGAACGAGGCCATGTTTAATTCACCACCAAAGTGAAGATCATAATGCCTCAATAATGCCACGCATACAAGTGCGATCAGCTAAAAGATAAACGATCAGATTAAAAACAAATAGTAAAAAATCGATTTAAAATCAAAATTAAAAAATCGATATAGTATTGGTATATTTTCAAAAATTAAGACTAATATAAACAAGGCCATTCACAAAACGAAAGGGCAAACGTTGAATTTTTCCAAAAACAAGCTGTGTACCAAAACTAATCATGTGGATCCTCATCCAGAGGAGGGGGAGGGATTTGAAGAGGCACAATTTAACCCGTATTTGGGAGTCATCGGCTTTAGTCATCGGCATAAAACCTAATGATCAAAAGGACATATATGAAGTTTTTAGCGATACAAATGAAAGGTGTTTACTAATTGATTTGAAGGTAAATATTGCAGTTTTGATACTTTTCATTGGTGTCATTTCTTTTCAGAGATTAGACAAAATTGCACCTCGAAAGTTATTTTGTTGTATGCAGAAAATGTATTAATTATCCGATAGAAAGGGCGCATCGGAAGTTTCTGGCTTTCTAGGGCTTTTGAAAATGTGTTTATAAATCGATTTTATCATAGAGAAACTGCTTTGCAGCTAAGTAACCTAAAAAAAAAGAAGCAGTTTTCCTCTTTAATAAAATGGTAAAAAAAAACATGCCTAATGTTGGACTTAAGGGGATTAAAATTAAATACGCTACTAATAATATAAGCGTGATTTAGCCAAAACAGACTGTATAAGTCAAAACACGAAAATATAGTTTAACAATGGTGTCTTAACCACATTTATGCGGGATATATTCATTTAACCATATTATCGTTGTTGGGCACTTCATAGTCAAATTACAGATAATTTTTTTTCCGAAAAAAATTCCTGATTACGTGTCTGGTGCAATCCACTGTCTCAACCTTTGATGCAAGAAAGTTTAAGACAGTTAGGACGTTATGGGCTACGGGAGGGGGTAGGGCCCCAAACATTGTACTTTTTTGGCTATCTAAGTTACCAAAACGAAAAGAAGTATTTTCTCAAATGGGATGAGAAGAGATTTTAAGAGAATTGAAGGACTAAAAATCTCAGAAAATTGCTTTCAGATGGATTTGCAACGCCGAAGCTATTTTCCTTTTCTCGAATGGGATGAGAAGAGGTTTTAAGAGAATTGAAGGACTAAAAATCTCAGAAAATGGCTTTCAGATGGATTTGCAACACCGAAGCTATTTTCCAAGGACTCTTTGACATGACATTTCTTCCTTCAGATGATTTGGCCAAATATGGAAACATTACTACTATATACTTCGAAAAGTAATCAGATAAGCTGTCCAAGTTTTTTTTTTTTCACTGGGGCATGCCATAGTCTTGTCAGGTTTATCGCTAAATTGTAGTAATTGGTAATATGACTTTCTGCTTTCGTTAGTTTTTCTTTTCACTGCCATGTTTCCAATTTTTTCTTATCTTATTATTCGTTATTTCTTTACAGTTTTAGTAAAAAATAAAAAAAAAAAAAAAAAAAAAAAGTTATTGCAGTTATTACAATCAGAGCGAGCCTTATGGAAAACAGTGAATTGTCGTTACCTAGGTAATTGGGAATTTTTACTCCTCAGTAGCTGTCATTCAAAGGGGGCTAAGTTACACAACAAAGATTCTTTAGGCGAATTTTAAACTTGACTGTTCAGTCCACCCTAATATTTTAACTAGTCTGTAAATGGCAAGCTATTTATATTAAGAATTTTCGTTTTGAGGGCTTCAAGACTAAAATTGGGACACTTAGAAAAAATTTGGTACAACACACTTAAAAAACTTTCTGCTTCTATGCGGAAAACACGAAAACAATTTTGACCACCAAAAGTTGAGCCAAAGGAAGAGAAAATAGATATGACGATTCAATCCGCTTCACCCACTTCACTTCAGGGTGGGTATCAATTTTACTGTATCTATAAATGATCAACAGTTTCGAATTATACACTCACTAATTGAACGTACTGATATTTTTTCAAATTGAACTCAAGTTCAGGTTCCATTTATTTTCATAAAATTGCAATAACAAAAATAATATCCCAAAGGGCTCAATGACCCGTTATTCAGGAACGACTTAGAATAAATAAATAATGTTAATATCCATACCGAACAACGCCCAAATCTAAATCTAAAAGAAAACGAATTCAACTCGCCGACAGTCCCCGCAAAACGGCGATCCTCCTATCACCCGACAATTAAAAACATTAATACGGTACCCTACTTTTTTCTTTTCCTGTTTCTTTTATTTTTCTCTTTTCATATTCTTCTTTTCCTAAGTTCTTTTATTTTCATTTCATCTTTTTTCTGTTTTCTTACCAGGAACGTACACAGGAATTCTTTCCGGAAAAGGGAACAAAACAAATTGTTCTATTGGATTGATTAAGAAGCACGATGAAATTAGGGGAAAATAATAATTTCAGGGGGATGGTGGAGCGAAGGACCCTCCCTCCTTGCCCCCGTTCCTGTTTCTTACAGTTTTTTTTACCCATTTTAGTGTGGATTTTTGAATTTATGAATTATTATCATTGATTTCAATCGACATATTTGTGAGCTTTTCTGTAACACATAATAGCTTAGGAGAAACATTTTTTGCTAGATTATTTCGCCATGTTTTCACATTATGGCATTATGATTTCACGCTTGGTTTCCAAAAGCTGAAAAGCATTTATTCAACACTAAAAGTATGCTTACTCACATAAACAATTAGAACCACGTGACTTCATAACATATTCGCTTATCATCTCGTTCTTGGAAGTGAACAATTATGAAACAGTAACAAGAACGTATCCAAAAAATTTTCGGGGGAGGGGGGGGTACGGGCACAAAAACTAAAAACGCATCAAAACATTGTTTATATTCACGTTTGTTGCGTTTTTACGAGTCGAGTGAACATTTCGGGGGAGGGGGGTCAAACCCTCCATAGATACGGCCTTGAACAGTAGTCATTGAATTAAAAGCATAAAGCGTTGCCACAGAGAAACAGTTTAGTAAAAAACAGTTTGCTAGTAAAAGATATTATGGCTACAATATTTTATATCAGATCAAAATACAATAATCGAGTCATTACAAGAAATATTTTGAAAATACCTCTATTTATGAAAACTAAGGCCCAATTTTCATACTGAGGGAAACCGTAATTTTTACCTCATAGGCTTATATAAAAAAAACCTCCACGTAAAAAAATGGCTAAATAATATATTTCCTCTTTAAATATCCTGAACAGGGTTACCACTACAAATTTAACAGCATCCCGAGATTTATTTGAAAAAAAAATCTCCAGGTTTTAAAAAATCCTTCCCCACCCCCCTCCCCCCCACCAAACCGTACGGGGGGGGGGGGGGGTAAAGATAAAATTTCAAAATCTAGGATAGGGCAATTTCTTTGTTTTTCTTCAATTTTTTCAACGAGCATACTAGAATGAAAAAACTGTTTTTCAACGAAGCACCAAAAAAAAAAAATAAATAAAATAAAAAAAAAAATTTTTTTAAATGCAATTTTCAAGATCTGGAGGAGACAAAATGCTGCAAAATTGAGCGACAGGCTTCCTACCTGTCCTTGGAAAAAAAGATCCGACAAAAGATGCGTCATCAATGGCTCTGGAAGATCCTCATACATTTTTAAATACTTTTCCAGGGATATTTTGCGATATGTATAGTTGCCAAAAGATGTTAAGCTTAGGATAGAAACTTAATAACTTGGTAAAAAAAAAAAATGGGTACTTATGTGTTATGGTGACCACACTCAAGAAGGGAAATTAGGTTAATCATAATGACTATATCAAAATATGATAAAAGTATAATAGTTTAGTTATGGAAAACAGGCCTCCCAGAACGCATTGTATCAAATACCTAACTACCTCTATATGTTAAATATTTAATTGGAATATACCTACATAATATTTTATCTCGCTCAGACTAAGCTGATTATCTCCGAGTGGACACAAAAAACCGGTTTCATTACAGACCAAGAACAAAGTGTCGTCGCTATAACACGTAGACTAAGTACCAAAAATCTCGAAAGGTGGCAGCCATGATCCTGAAGGATTTGTTGTCTCTAAGACAGAAATTTGCCTTACCCAAGATTCAAACCTAAGTTACCACGACCCCACGAAAGCGTTCTCTAAGTACTGTGCTGTCAAGTCTTGTATAACAGTGTTTGTTTTCTAGTTTTTGTTGTCTAATCACCTGCTTATGTTGAAAGGCTTAGAGAAAGGAAAGTATACAGGTGGGGGGGGGGAATTCTAATGTTATATTATTGAACTGTAATATACCAATAACATTTGGAAGTAATTTAACGTTCGAAAGGGGTGGGGAAAAGGCTCACAAATTTAATGAACTCATGGATGACGAGTTGAAAAAAAACGAGTTAAAAGAGACGAAGCATTTTACGAAAAACAAAAACAAAGGGTTTGTAATAACGGACTATTCGTGTAGCTAAGAAATAAACTTCCCTCTAGTCAGAATTTCATCCTGAATCCAAATTTAGCATGCATTTGCGTCCAAAATCAATCTTACCTCACCCCTATATATACCAATTCAGGGTATATATTTGCGCATTAGGGGGAGGGGGTAAAGTTCAAAATTTAGATTGGCTTTATTTGTGAATATGAACCAACTATTGACAAGAAATATGTAAAAAAAAGTAGACAAAGAAAATCAAGTTTTGTATATAGCCTGGGTTACAATTATAATTACAGCGTATGTATATTTCCAATTACAGCGATTTGAATGTTAAAAGCGTTGGCGTACGTCTTCCGATAAGCCAATTTCGAGTGGTATGCACGTCTTTTAGCTAGTAAATTTATTGATAAACTGAAAACTTAGGATTTTTCTTGACAACAAAATCCAAAACAATCAGAAAAGGGACAAATTATGGCTTTTGAAAGCTGATATTTATCTTGATTGGGATCAGCCCCTTTCATTCTGTAGTAAGTAACAGTTGGTTTATTTAAAACAACAGCTTCTCATGAACTGTCCAAATTGTCTACATAGTAAATTGAATGGTACTTGTTAGTTATCGTGACCACACTCAATTTCTTCATCTAAGTAAAACCCGTTTCTCTGTCTGCATTCAGAAATAATTAGTTTAGTCTCAGTGAGATAAACTACTATACCGGTATATTTTAATTAAATATTTTATATATAGGGTTGGTTAGGTTAGGTATTTAATATAATGCGTTTTGGGCTTTCCATAATTTTCTGTTGTAGGTTCCATAATTTTTTTTTCTAAAGAATTATATTATTATCATATTTTGGTATATTTCATTATGATTAACTTAACTTCAATTCTTGAGTGTGGTCGGAATCATGGTTGAAGCAGTAGCTGCAACCTAGTAACGACCGAACCATTTTTGAAAAAAAAAAAACTGCCATCTGATACCGATTCAGGAATGGTAGCCATTATTTCTGTTCGTCTTGAAAAGTAAAAGTTTATTGCAAAAAGAAATTTATGGTGATTCCGAAAAACAGCCTGAAACCCCTCGAAAATAGCGTCAGATCAAAATGAAAAGTGTACCATTGGGAACAGCATAGTCGAAGACCTTATTCAGGGAAATTACAATCCCCCTTCTTGAACAACAAGGAAAATCACTTTTTTTTGCATTGGTAGCACAAATCTCTTTTTTTTCTCTCTTTTTTTCCAGGCCCAGCGGGTTACCAGAACATCATAGATGCTTAATGGCTCATTCAAAAGCTATTTCTCATATCTAAGTGCTTTTTATAAATTCTGCCATCTACAAATGCCATATGGCACTAGCAGGCTACCAGAACAGCGGTGGCGCTAAGGGGTGGCGCTAGCAGGCTACCAGAACAGCGTAGACAATTTTGTATAGCTCATACAAAAAATATTGTTCATATCTACGTTCTTCCTATAAATTCCACCATCTGCAAGTTTCAAATAGCACTAAAAACGGCACTTTTGAAACATTAGCAGGCTACCACACCATTGTAGATAAGATGTTTAATGGCTCAATTAAAAGCTATTGGTTATATTTACTAGGTTTTTACAAATTCTACCATCTATTATATTTTACAGATTTCAATGTTAACTAGTTTCTGGGAGAAATTGCAATTGAACTATTTGTCATGGATGAAGCATTAGCTGCAACATAGTAAAGAGAAAACCACATCTGAAAGTTAAAAAACGTTAAAACGATCTTTTTTCTTTTTTCCAGGTCTAGCTGGTTACTAGAACATAAGAGATATGCTTAAGAGCATTCCTGCGCATGCTGACCAAAGGTGAGCATGCGCAGGTACCAATCTTCTGACTCAATGCCTTCGGCCGGGAGTGCAATCCGTGGTTGGGGGTAAATCATCCGACGCTCCCCGTGTTTTCCCCCAGATTTCTCCAGGTACCCATTTATAGCTGGGTCGACTCTGGCTGAGCTAACAGGGTCATACCATTGACCCCCGTTCGAAACCAAATAACCAGCAACACCAGGACTCGAACCCCTGACTTCAGGATTTCAGGTCTCATATGTACGTGGTTTATATAAATTCCGCTATCTGCATGTACCATATGGCACTAAAAGGCACTTATTATGCCATTTCCCAAGGGGTGGGGCTAGCAAGCTGCCAGAACATCGTAGATAGATGTTTGGTAGCTCATATAAAAAATATTGTTCATATAAGTTCTTCCTATAAATTCTACCATACGCAAGTTTCAAATGGCACTGAAAATGGCAATTTTGGTGCCATTTCTCAAGTGGAAAAGCGTGAGCTAGTGGGCTAATAGAGCTTTTTAGAAAGATGCTTAAAGGCTCATTTGAATACTTTTGCACGTATCTACGTGCTTTTTATCAATTTTACCATTCGTAAGTGAGATATAGAACTGAAAACAACACTTTTGGTGGCACTTCTTAAGTGGAAAATCTTGGAAGTATTAGACGGTATCATTGAAATAATTATGGTCTAAAACCCTGAATTGGCGGTTTACACGAACACCTTCCACATGCTGCTCCTTCAGGCCCCCTTAATAACCTACGCAATTAAATTCCTGCAAACACCAATATATTAAATTAGATTATTAGAGGCGTAGTTCTGGTAGTACAGCGCTGGACTTCTAATTTTAGTATCATGCGTTAGATTCCTGCTTAAATGTTTTTCTTCAATCATTGTTTGTCCCTTCTTCATGGTTTGTTCACTATTTTTGCAAATATAATGCACTCATTTTTAAGCATATCCCGGGAAGGCTCATTTTAAAGCTATTACTTATATCTATGTGCTTTACTCCCCACTCACATATACCACTCACATATACTCCCCCTCCAAAACTCCTTAGTAAGTTTCGTAGATCGCCTAGTCATCTTAAAAGTAAAAGATTATTGCGAAAACAAATCAACTAAAACTAAAAACTCTTCAACTAAAAATATACCAAAAATTAAGCTTGGACGATCAACAATTTTGAATTGAACCTTCAAACTTCACTCTGCGATGAAGCCTGTGCGCTAGTTCTATCGGTGGTAATTGAGGGGAAGGGACGTCCTTGCCCCCTTGACGTCCTTGCCCCCTTAGTTTTTCGCTCCTGCCTAGGTTTTGAAAGACCTTTTTTGGTCATTTCATTGGAAAAGGCACTGAAAGTCAAATTTATAAAAAGTGATTAAGTATAAATATAAGCTTTTAAATGAGCCTTTAAAGAGCTCTCTTTTGTTGCAGTAGCCTTCTAGTTTCTGCTAGTCAGTAGGCGATTTATAAAGTCCTGTCTTCATTATAGCTTTTTCAGGCGAAGTCCGCCGAGTAAAAACAGCTTTTTGTTCATCGAAAAACAAACGTTCCTGAAAAACATGTACTGTTTTGTAAAGCATGGATAATGAACTTAATGTTATAGACTGAAAGGGCACTTGTTAGTAGCTGGGCAACACGCTAGAGGTGAAATCTTGTTAATTCTAATGAAATAAAAAAAAGTATGATAAAAATACAATAGTTGAGAAACAAATTTGGGCTGTATATTTGCACATTAGGGGGGAGGGGTAAAGCATAGCATATATTAAATATGTAACCTAACACAGGTACCATTTTTTGCCCCTTTAACCCCAAAAACTAAAGTTTAAATATTTTTCACAGGGTGAGCAATACCTAACTAGGCAGCGGAAACCTGTTTTTCAATAGCATCTTTGAGATTCTATATGCGGTTCTTCTCGCGTGTTGCCTGGCTTCTAAACAAGTACCGTTTTCCGTAGCTATCAAGGTTGTCTGCAGTATTTTCTAGAGGTGTCTTATCTCCCCTAAATCGGTGGTGATTAGAATTTATATTAAATATTAATCTTCAACTGAAACTAAGGAGCGACATAAAAACTTAAAACGAGCAGAAATTATTCCATATAAACAAAGAAGATCATGGCAGCGCTGTTTTTACTTTAAATTTTAATCAAAAACGAGCAGATTAATTAAAAAAAAACAAGTTTTTCCGAGGGAAGTAAAGAGCAAAGTTTAAACTTAAAACGGACAAGAATAATTAGTTCACAGCCTATCTAATAAATATTTATCAATAAAACAAGAACAAATGTTTCCCTGTGTTTCTAGGATTATTGAAAAACTAGCGCTTTACTGAAAACACAAAATAATATAAGTCTTGGTACGGTAAAAGCAAACCAATTAAGGATACTACAGAATCAAAATATTATCAATCCCTTTTAGGATTATTGCTTTACTCTTTTCTGGAAGCTAAGGGATTCCTTAACCAACGCCAATTTGGATTCAGACCAGGACACTCGACGGAAGATGCCCTGGCATCACTAAGCCTATTCATTAATAAAGCACTTGACCTGGGACTTGTGCCAGCTGCTATTTTGCTTGACATAAAAAAAGCGTTCGACAGTATGGATCATGGGATTCTATTAGGTAAAATAGAGCACATTGGGGTTAGAGGAGAGGCTCTACGATGGTTCCGGTCTTACCTTAGTAGTCGACGTGTTTATATAGGAGATGATCCGCTGAATGACACCGGTTCAATTTCGGTGTGCCGCAAGGCTCAATCTTAGGCCCACTGTTATTCCTGGTTCATGTGAATGACCTAAGTCGCGTTCTGAACCCTAACTCCAGGACTTCACGGTGCTGCAAGTTATGTTGCGACCCAGAAATTTCGAGCAACGATCATGAATCGGATGAACTTGTGGCGTTCGCGGATGACACTACAATGGTCTCCTGTGACACCAACATGTCAGCGCTCCAGAGCAAACTTGAGGTCATCTTAGAAGAAACTTACACTTGGATGGATGCCAATCGATTTGTAATAAATGTTGACAAATCTTGCGCTCTCTTCTTCTCAAGGATTGGACCTCTTCGCCCAGAGGTATCGGGAATAACGACTTCTCGAGGAACGATCAGACGACCGAAAACTGGCTGTTCCAGGTACCTAGGTGTACTCCTTGACGAAAAGTTATCCTTCGTACATCACATCCACGCTGTGGAGCTGAAGCTCTCCCGTAATCTTGGCATTATCAGGAAACTGAAACACACATTCCCTCAAAAAACCCTTCGTCTACTTTATAATGGACTTATCAAGCCTCATCTACAGTATTGTGCGTCAATTTGGCAGTCAACATTTACATCCCACCTGAAAAGGCATGATTCAATCCACAAACATGCCCTGAAAATAATCGGAAATATGGACGATTTTCTTTCCCGTGAATCACTTTATCATTTATCGTGCTCAGTTATCGTTTTTAAATTTTTCTCCGGATTACTTCCATCAGCATTCCACAGTCTATTCCAGTTGGTATCGGAACAGCATCCTAGGAACACGAGATCTGCCTCAAACCTTCTGGTGAGACGAACACCTACAGTACGGTCGGATTTTGCACCGGATGTGGCGTGCGCGAAAGTGTGGAACATGCTTCCACAAGAGCTGAGATGTAGGAGCTCTCTTGGGTCTTTTAAAAATAATTTGAAAAAATATCTTATTGAATATTCATTAAATAGAGTTTATTAATAATTGAGATTTTTTTTATTATCATTATTATCTCGGTTTTTTTTTTAATTTATTTATTGATTTTTTTTGTATGGTTAAGGTAGCTGTGCTTTTGGGGAGGAAGGGGGGAATCTCTTAGATAGTGATTTGTATGGTTGAGGGATGTGGTTGTGTTGAGGAGTAAAGCGAGAGTCGTAAAGCGTGATTAGGAGGAATCGTTATTTTTTTAAGGGACTCAACGTGCATTTTTTTGCATAGAGAAGTTTATTTATTTTTATTTGTTTCTATTTGTTTTAATTAAACCCGATTGAATCTAATCTATCTAATCTATCACTTCTGCACAATAGGTCAGTTTAGTGACTGGCTCTCGTTTTGGTTCTGAAAAGGACATGCCACAATTAGCTTGTAGACAAGTTCTAAGTAAAGCTATTTTGATAGAATTAGGACTATAACTAGCTTTAGAATTTGTATTATATCTTGAAATTCACTGTTTTATAGACAGAAACAACTGAATTTCCTATGTTCATATTATGTCTTATTTGATCTTCATTTCAAGTAATGCTAAAGCTTATTTCTAACAATTTAAGATTGTGTATTACACACTACTGGTATTATAGCTGGCGAGACCAAAATGCTACGTGATAAATTAGTTTAAAAAAACACAGTTTTTCCGAGGGAAGTAAAGAGCGAAGTTCAAACTTAAAACGGAGTACAGTAGTACAAATAAACCAACTAATTCCCCATTTTTTTTAGGATTATAAAAAAAATAGTTCTTTACTGAAAACACAAGACAGAAGTGTAAAACACGGGAATATTGATTTGGGAGTCAAAAGTGAGTATGTAGCCTGACAACAATAAACAAATTCATAAAGCTTTGCAGTCTTACATCAGTTGTGATTTCAGCAACTTTCAGTATACAATTAAAATTATCTTAAAAACATAAGCGTAAAATTAAATATTTTATTAATAATCCTGAAATAATTGAACAGCATACAGAAATATTGGATTGATTTATCAAGTAGCATTTTGGTCTCGCCAGCTATAATACCCGTAGTGACTAATATACAATCTTAAATTGTAAGAAATATGCTTTAGCATTACTTGAAATAAGAATCAAATAAGACATCACATGAACTCTGGAAATCCGGTTATTTCTCTCTATACAACAGCGAATTGCAAGGTATGATACAAATTCTAAAGCTAGTCTATATTCCTAATACTATCAAGATGGCTTCACTTCGAACTTGTGTACAAACTAATCATGACATGTCCTTTTCAGAACCAAAACGAGAGCCAGTCATTGAACTGAGCCATTGTGCAGAAGTGATACCAAATTAAAAAAAAAAAACAACAATCCTAAACTGGATTGTTGAACAAAAATAAAAAATAAGATAACAATCCTAAAGTTCATTGTTGCTTTATCTTAAAAGGGATTGATCCTAAAAGGGATCTATAATATTTTTATTCTGCAAAAAGTGTCCTTAATTGGTTTGCTTTTACTGAACCAAAACTATATTATTTCATTTTCACTAAAGCGCTGGTTTTCTATAATCCTAGAAACATAGGGAAACATTAGATGGTTTATTTGTACTAGTTTTATTGATATATAATAGATAGGCTGTGAAGTAATAATAATTGTCCGTTTTAAGTTTTAACTTCGCTCTTTACTTTCCACGGAAAAACTGCTTTTTCTATTTAAATTAATCAATAACAAGTACCAGTTAAGTTTTAGAATGTCATGATAGACAAAAATGCCATTTCATTACCTTACTGTTTGGAATGTTTTGACTAAGGTTTGATTAATAGCCCAAGACGCATCTGATTGGCTTGTTCTGACTAGCTCAGACGAAATTTGCTATGTTAATTTCCTGTACATTTTTTTATCTATCCAAAAAATTGGTGTAGAGGGGGGGGGGTGAGCCTTTACAAGATCCCCTCTAAGGAGTTCAGAAGATTCTAAAAAATGTCTAATGTTATACAAGCTTATTGGTATTTTGCTAATTGTAATTTTCATGCCTTTTGACGTAAGAATTTGAAAGTCAAATTTGCTACTTAATGTTACTTAATTGCTACTTAATTTGCATTAATGTTCTAGGTAAATTGGTAAAAGATATACAAGTAAATAAAAACTAATAAAAGTAAACGCAAGCCACCTCCATCCCCCCAAGAACTGTATTTGTGGACTGTGAGCTCTAATTGCCTGGTCAATTTCAGCACTGTAATATTCTCATACTATATAAATATGATATGAAAAAAAAAGAATAAACACCATTTTCACCAGCCTCTATTCTATTTTCTTTCCAAAAATTATAATCACTACCGTTGCAATTATGTCTCAGCCCCCCTCCCCCCTAAAGTATGGGTGTAGCTCTAGGCTATATGCAAAAATTAACTGAACTTATTCTTTTCAAGCTGGCATTCCTTGGCAAGTTGGCATATAGCACGGACATACAGCATACTTCTGGACATAGCCAACTAGCACTATATCTAGCCCATTAAGGGAGGGGGCCTTGTTGCATTAGCAAGTATTAAATTTGGAAATAATGTTGAACTGGAAATCGAATGGTATATTTCTTTATGATAGTCTGATTTCTGTACTATATCAGAACAATATTCAAAGTTCAATCGTTTTGTAGTCTATTATCACATTCGCAATCTTCTGAGTGTCAATAGGCTAGGCAAAGCCAAAATCTTACTGAGATTGTGATTTTGAAAAACTAGGCTAGCATGTGTTTAAGGTCTAAGGCGGAACAAAGACAACAAAAATCCTAACTGCATCCATATTCCCTGGACATTTCATTATTAAAAATATTAGCCCCGCGTTCAACAAGCTTACTGTGATTGATTTTGTAATTTTAGCGTTCAACAATCAATCGCAATCATTGAATTGCGTTCAAAAGCACTTATTAAAACATATTCCCATTAGTTATCTGCTTACTTGGCTTCAGAATTCAATAAGTTGCAAATCATCTTTTTACAGATAGCCTAGCCTTAACAATTCTTGGAAAATTTATGTTAATATGGGCAGAACCGTTCAAAAGAGGGAGGGGCAACCGGGGCAACTGCCAGGGAGCCATGGTTGGGGGGTCATAGCAAGAGGATTGTCCATTTTGATCGAATTTTTCACTGTGATTCGGCTTTTTTGTTTATATTTGAGTCGGGAGGGGGGCGCTGATTATTTTTCCCTGGGCACCACCAGCCCTAGTAAAGGCTCTGAGTAGCCTATAGGCCTAAGCTGATACAAAGAATTTATACTAGGTTCAAAGGATCTATAGGTTTCCAAGATTTTTTTTTTTTTTTTTTTTTGTTAGGAATTCATTTTGATGTTCAAACCACAATTAATAGAGCACACTAACTACGCTTATTAAAAAATTTGTCACAACTGTAGTTAATTGCAATATAGTCCATTGAATATGGGGTAGATCCCCCTTACATCAAACCCCCTGTATCCACTAGTAACGTCCACAGAAACGACATTTGAATCTTTAAAGTTGATGAATTTAAAAAAAAAAAAGTTTTTCCCGAGGGTAGTAAAGAGCAAAGTTGAAACTTAAAACGGACAAAAATTATTACTTAACAACCTATTTAATACATATCAATAAAGCTAGTACAAATAAACGAACTAATTATGTTTCCCTGTGCTTTTAGGATTATACAAAACTAACGCTTTACTGAAAACACAAAAGTCAAGTACACAATACAGGATTATTGATTTAAGAGTCAAAACTGAGTATGTAGCCTGATAGCACTAAACGAATCTATAAAGATTTTCATTGTCTTACACCAGTTGTGAAATCAGTAACTTTCAGTATACAATTAAAAATATCTTAAAACAAAAGCGTAAAACTAAATATTTTTTTAATAACCGTGAAGTAATTGAACGGCATACAGAAATATTGGATTGATTTATCAAGCAGCATTTTGGTCTCGCCAGCTATAATACCAGTAGTGGATAATATACAGTCTTAAATTGTAAGAAATATGCTTTAGTATTACTTGAAATGAAGATCAAATAAGATATAATATGAACTCTGGAAATCTGATTATTTCTCTCTATACAAGAGTGAATTTCAAGCTATGATACCAATTCTAAAGCTAGTCTATAGTCCTAATACTATCAAGATGGCTTTACTTCGAACTTGTGTACAAACTAATCATGACATCTTGACATGTTCTTTTCAGAACCAAAACGTGAGCCAGTCATTAAACTAAGCCATTGTGCAGAAGTGATACCAAATTAAACGTAAAAAAATAAAGAAAAATCCTAAAATGGATTGATAATATTTTTATTAGGTAAAAAGTGTCCTTAATTGGTTTGCTTTTACTTTACCAAAACTCCTATATTATTTTGTGTTTTCAGTAAAGCGCTAGTTTTGCATAATCCTAAAAGAATACGGAAACATAATTATTTGGTTTATTTGTATTTATTTTATTGATACGTATTAAATAGTCTGTGAATTAATAATTTTTGTCCGTTTTAAGTTTCAACGTCGCTCTTTATTTCCCTCAGGAAAACTTTTTTTTTTTAAATAATCTTAGTTTGTTTTTTATTAAAATTTAATGTAGAAACAACGCGGCCATAATTTTTTTTATATATACGGAATAATGTTATGATCGTTTTAATTTTTAATGTCACTTCTAGAAAATACTACAATACGTTTTAATTTTTTAAGACACCTCTAGAAAATACTACAAACAACCTTGACAGCTAAGAAAAACTTTCAGTCTATAACATAAAGTTCATTATCCAAACTTAACAAAACAGTACATGTTTTTCAAGAACGTTTGTTTTTCGACGAGCAAAAAGCTGTGTTCAATCGGCCAACTTCGCCTGAAAAAGCCATAATGAAGACAGGGCCTTAAAAATCACCTACTGACTATCAGAGACTAGAAGGCTACTGTAACAAAAGAGAGCTGTTTAAGGGCTCATTGAAAAGCTTACATTTATATCTAATAGCTTTTTATAAATTTGACTTGATAGCAAATTCCCACAAAGTACACTTTCGGTTGTTTCCCCAACTTTTTTAACTGAAACAAGTGCCTTTTCCAATGAAATGACAAAAAAAGGTGTTTTTCAAAAACATAGGCAAGAGCAAAAACTAAGGGGGCAAGGACGTCCCTTCCCCTCAATTACCGCCGTTAGAACTAGCACACGGGGTTCATTGCAGAGTGAAGTTTGAACGTTCAATTCAAAACTGCTGATCAATCAAGCTTAATTTTTGGTAGATTTTTAGTTGAAAAGTTTTTAGTTTTAGTCAATCTGTTTTCGCAATAATCTTTTACTTTTAAGATGAGCAGACGATTTATAAAACTTACAAAGGGGGCTGGGAGGGGAGTGTACGGGTAGGCGGGGGGAGAGGTTTTTGTGAACCTCCAGTTAAGGGTTCTGGAACATAACTATTACAATAGCACCTGTTTTGTACTTCAGAGCTTTTCCGCTTAAGAAGTGGCACCAAAACTGTTGTTTTCAGTGCTATATCGCACTTACGAATGGTAAAATTGATTTAAAAAAAAAACACGTATATAAGAGGAATAGCTTTCAAATGAGTCATTAAACATCACTCTTATAAGTGCTGCTAGCCCACTAGCCCCAGCTTTTCCCCTTGAGACACGACACCCAAAGTGCCGTTTTTAGTGCCATTTGGAACTTGCTGATGGTGGAATTTATATGAAAGACGTAGATATGAGCAATATCTTTTATGTGAGCTATAAAAGTCTACGATGTTCTGGTAGCCTGCTAGTGCCACCCCTTGAGAAATGGCAGTGCCATTGTAGTGGCATATGGCACTTGCAGATGGCGGAATTTATAAGAAGCACGTAGA
>JAQQPU010011363.1:0-28127 GCA_029168905.1 Artemia sp. Kazakhstan ARC1039 | reverse complement strand
CAGGTGATCAAGAACAAATTCAAAAAATCAATTGGATGGATTATCCACATATTGAATTACCCTACGAGGAACTCACCTGTATGAATGATTTATGTCGTTCTATTAATAAAAGAATTTCTGCTCGTAAAAAAGGAGCTTTTCATTTCAACTATTCAAAGGAGGAGGGCAAGATCTACATTAGTTCACCTATTGCCAGCGAAAAGATTATTCTCAATGATAACCTAAAGGATGTTCTTGGCTTTAAGCTCAATATAATCAATGGTAAAAGTGCCGGAAACACTAATTTCATTTTTGCTGACTACCCACCTGCCTTCTCCAAAGACACTTGTATATTTCTCTACGCCTCATTTGTGAAAACATCTCGTGTTGGCAATTCAAATGTTCCCCTCCTACGAGTTCTTGAACGAAAAACCAATCAAGAGCATATTCATCACTACAATATAAAGCATCTTCAGTATATTCCCGTAAGCACTTCCTATTTGGAACTCTGTCAGTTAACACTAAGAACTGAATTAGGTGATCCCATAGCAATTTCAAAAGGTTTGGCTGTGATTACATGTCATTTTCGCCCCAACGTTCAACAGCAAGATGTCTAATAGAAAAGTGGTATTCACTTGTCCTGATATTGACTGCTATGTTAATACTCTTGGCCCAAGACAACAGGGCAATGGAATGGACTATTACAAGGGTCGCTCGTCAATGTCTGGCTACGGTCTTGGCAGTTGGTTTGCTAAGCTCTTTCGCTCTTCACTACCACTGGCTAGAAAATATCTTGTACCGGCTGCGACAGATTTTGCATCCTCTACACTATACGATTGGGGCTCTGGCAAGGATTTTAAAAAAAGTGCTACGGAAAATCTTAGGTCCAGTGCGCGAACCCTTGGCGAGAAATTAAAACAAAATGGTAAAGGTTTAAAAAGGTCAAGAAACAATGCATCACTCATCAGTCTCTACTCAGGTCGGAAACGAAAGACATCATCCCTTTTGTCAAAGAAAAGAGGGAAAAAGCCGACACGTAGTGTAACCAGAAGCCCCAGGAAGAAAATTGTTAGATCGAAACTTGAATTCTTCTCTTAAGATGTCCTACCTGCCGCATAAGGATTCTCAACCTTCAATCACCGCCTCATTGAATCTATTCAATGCTGAAAATGTTGATGTCAGTGTCAAGCATGGATACTATGAACAATTTTATCCACTACAACCCCTCTCCGATAATATCCACTTTCAAATTTATTCCAATGAAGACTACTTTATGGACATGTCTTCAACATTTATAGATTTACAAATGAAAGTCCGGAAATCCAATAATACAATGCCAGTTCGATCCGATGGGATATCCTATGAAAATTGTATACTACATAATTTATTTCGTCAAATTAGTGTCTACATCAATGGCACGCTGGTGAGCACAAGCAACAATCTCTCAAACTATGCAAGCTATATGCAATTCATGTTGATGACACCCAAGTCATACAAGGAATTGAGAGGCGCCTCCAATGGATATGAATATATTACTAATACTGATAGTACAGATGCACTTAAAAATGCTACAAATAGTGAATTACATCTAGTTGGAAAAATATATCATGAAATATTTAATATACCCCAATGGCTGCCGCCCAATGTTAAAGTGGATATAAAATTGACGCTTGCACCATCCAATTTCATATTGAGAAAAGAACTTGCTGCCAATCCCGATGTAAGTCTCTCCCTCACCTCGGCAATACTTCATGTACGCAAACAACAGGTCATGAGTTCTGTTGCTTTGGCCGTGGAAAAACTGAGAGCCAATGGAAATAATATTAAACTACTTGTTCCTCATACAATCACCAATCAACGTCATATTGTCATGGGGTCACGCACCTTCACCGATTCATCCTTTATCAATGGCGAAATCCCCTCGAAACTTGCATTGGCATTTGTAAAGAGCGCCAGTGCAATAGGATCATGGACTGAATGCCCACATAAATTCGAGATGTTTGGACTTTCATCTCTTGTGTGCAAAGTAAATGGTATCCCACTCTACAATCTATCCTTTGATAAATCCTATAGAACATTGTATGAGTTGACCATGCAAACCCTAGATCATGATTCGCAACTATTTGAAAATGGTATAACCGAAGAAATGTTTGCTAAAACACATGGTATCATTGTATTGGATTTGTCTGGCACACAGGATATGAGTATAGTACGTACGGGGACTGTGCGTTTAGAGTGTACATTTGCCGACCCATTGGCTGAGAGTATTGCACTAATTTCACTAAATCAATATGAAACCTATTGGGAAATCACTCCCGAAGGCAGTGTTCTACTAGACTTGGCGCCATGAACACCAGTCAAATAATCAATGTATTTAATATGGACCCCTACATGTCCCAGTACAAATCCTATTGTCTACCCTCAGACTATCTTGGAAAAATTCAAAGTGCGAACAATACCTTGATTATTGTTAATAGCAGTCCATCGACTGTGCTGACGGGTCATTGGCTGTGTATCTTTCAAACTATGAAGACGATTTAATTTTTTGATCCTCTTGGCCAACCCTTTACATTCTATACACCCCACATCAGCAACTATATTGAGAGCAGTGGGAAAACTATTATTCAAAATCGAAAGAGGGTGCAGGGTCTAACGACTAAAAGCTGTGGCTTCCATGCACTACTATATTTTGTGTTCCGATGTCGTGGCTATACTTACAAGCAGTTTCTCCACATTTATGGTGACAATCCACGTCTGAACGAATTTCTAGTGGAAAATATCCTCTCGGACCTATACAGTATTGATTTCAGTGCCCTAAGAGTAAAGTGCTTTAAAAATGTTTGTGAATTTGTTTATTAATAAAATGTATATATACAACAATGTCTTTAAATCTTCACTTTTAGATTTCTTCATCGGTGTATAGGCAACTGTCGTGAACCACTAATGCAGGTAGATTATCTGAATTCACAGTGTACTGATCCTGATGTACTGCAATGTCAGGGTCACATTTTCTGCAGTACAATGTAACTTCACTCTTGTCATATCTCTTTGTATAGTCAATGATACTATTCTCATTCATTCTATAGAATTCACATGTTTCAATTTGCGTATTTGAAGCAATTTCATAAACAGTGTCCTCAAGTGTCGAATCACATTCCGTCACAGCCAAATAAAAATCAGTGGGCTTATAATCAAAACACCCTTTGTCGTCACAGCGATGACGTAGAAACCATATTCTTTTGTTGTTCCAACAGTTGAATCGCTGAACAGATTCCTCCTCCCAGAGCAATCTAAAACCACGACGATACCGATCTCGTAGCAATAAACTAAAATCACGGTTAGGATTCTTTTCAATCATAGCGGGGTTAGTATTCTCCCACTGATCACATTTATCATGGTGACAATTGGAGCATAGGTGCCCTCTAGGGTGAGAGTCACACACCTCCTCAAGACATGAATTACATCCTTTAATTTGTACTGCATAGCCTCTATGTAATTTGCAAGGATTACATAATTTACACTTTTCACTATAGTCATAAATAATTGTACAATTCTCACATTGAGTCCAACTGCCAAGAGTGTACATGCACAATGGACATATATAGAACATTTTTTGGTTTCCAATGTCAACTCTCTCACAGCTAAAACGAAACTGATCGTCTTCGCTCGATAAATTCAAAGTGGAGGAAAGGGGAGAGGAGTAACTCTGTGACGTTACCTCTTTCGAAGGAGGAGCCATCTACAATGAATCCATTGGCAATGATTTCAAAAGTATATCCACAATATGATTCTGCTTTGTTCCAATTAATATATCAATAAATTGAGTATAGGCATTTGAATCACATTTTAAAAGTTTCATACAATAGTCCAATGGGGGAGAATCAGTTTTCATTATATTGTCAAGTGTTTCCTGAGAGAATATCCTGCGTTGAAGAGATAACTCGAGAAAATCATCATCCAAAATCAAATGTTTTTCCATAAACACTAGATTTGATCTAATTCTCTCTTTCTCAAATTTATTCATTTTTCAGTCCTTTCACTCTGACTGCTGACTCTAGACTGACCAGAAAAGAAAGGGAACATTTTCGATTTCGAAACAATTTTATTGAATAATTATAACATCAATAATACTAAGCATCTACAATTAGCGATAGAGTTTATTGTCTTCGATATGTTTCACTAATGCACTTAAAACGCATTGAAGTCTATTCACATGTGCTATATCAACTTTTGCGGCGAAACATAATTGATCTTCCATTTTAAATTTGCTCAAGGATATCACATATCTTGCATATACTGCATCCCATTCCAGACAAAGCCGCGATCCTTTCGTAATTTCCACCGCAATGTTTGGTGCTCTTGTATTATTAGCATCAACTCCACTGTCAACTTCTAATAGGGTAAACATTCCACTCATTATTACAAATATATATCCAAATGAGTAAAGTCAAAACTGTTCTTCTCACTCCTTTGAATTCTATTCACAGACTAATAAAACTATAGCAAAAATCCTTTCCTTATACTCCCCCCGCCGCTAATATGTAAGCAAGCTCTCTGATTGGCTGAGAAGGAGACACGTGATCCTGTTTCCCGTTATCGGATCAATAAAATTCCCAATCGATTACGCAATCAATTTCTCAGGTTAGGTTAGCCAAACAATAAAGAAGCCATGTTTGTTTCTTAATTCCTCTTTCGTAAATCAATACATTCCCCCGCAGATTATGTAAATCAATTTCTCAGGTTAGGTTCGCCTAAAGATCAAAGAAACCATAATGTTTCTTAATTCCCCCTTCGTGAATCAATTATTCACCCACCGATTATGTAAATCAAGTTCTCAGGTTAGGTTAGCCTAAAGATCAAAGAAGCCATGTTTGTTTCTTAATTCCCCTTTCGTAAATCAATATATTCTCCCCCACCGATTATGTAAATCAAGTTCTCAGAAATTCACTTCCCCCTCGAGTACTAGATCAATACATTCCCCCTAGTGATTATGTAAATCACCCCCCGTGTCATAAATCAATAATTCCCCGAGCGATTATGTAAATCACCCTCATGTCATTACACGTGGCCAAACAACAACAGATCGATTGACCTTGATCCCCATTAGACTCAATAATCCATCAAAGTGAGAAAGTTCCTGTTTTTCATTCTCACTGACAAAAACCATAAAAACATCCATAAAAGTGAGAAAGTTCCTGTTTTTCAAATTCTCACTGACAAAAACCATAAAACAGGCATAAATTACTGTTGACATCCATGAAAAACATCAAATAGATTGACCAACACACATAACCATCCAAGAAAACATCCATAAAAGTGAGAAAATTCCTGTTTTTTCAAGTGAGAAAAATACTGTTTTTCCATTCTCAGTGGGAAAACCATAAACCACGTGGTTCTATGCCCTTATATGGACTCCCCCCTGGAGTTATAGGGTCATCTCTACTGACCCTTGTCTTTCAGGAGTCGTTTTTAAAGAATTAGGACAAACTTTAAATTTTAGCGAAGTGGTGAGAAGGGGGAAACCCCCCTCATATGCATAATAATTTGTGTTCGTTTTAATGTTGCTCCTTACTTTGAGTTGAAAAAACTTATTTTTTTATTTAATTTCTGATCGTTTTTTAAGTAGCCCTAGTTGTTTTAAAAATCCCTCTCCCCACAGAAATATCCTCTGGACAATTCAATCCTGGTGAAAATTTACCCTGGACAATTACCCTTAACATCTCCACGCGTAAAATTGAGTCGGTAAAGAGAAACAAGACATATAAAGAAATTTCGTACAGGAATTCTGGCGAATTCCCCTAGTGTAAAATTTCCCCTGAAAAATTCACCCCTGGAAACTTCCATCTCCTTGGAAAATTCTTGCCGTGCAAAATCCCCCCAGCAAAAATTCGTCCTCTCCTCCCCACCGAAAAATCTATGGATGCTTCCCAATAACAAATACTATATGTAAGCAAGGGGCAAATTTTATAACTTAAAGACCTTTCTCCAGGGGCTCTGGGGGGGGTCATTTTATCTCCAAAGAAATATTTATTTTGTCTTTCACCTATGCTGAAAAAAATAGCTGTCTAAAAATTTTAATCGGACGGTTTTTCGAAAAAAAAGTGGCGTGGGAGGGGGTCTAGTTGCCCTCCAATTTTTTTGGTAACTTAATAAGGGCACTATAACTTTTGATTTCTGATAGAATGAGTGCTCTTTCAATGTTCTAGGCCCACGCATCCGTGATCTTTCTTCTGGCAAAAAGTACAAAATTCCACATGTTTGCAGATAGGAGCTTGAAACCCCTACAGTAGGGTTCTCTGATACGCTGAATCTGATGGTGTGATTTTCATTAAGATTCTATGACTTTTAGAGGGTATTTACCCCTTTTTTGTAGAAAAATCAGGAAAATTTTTTCAGGCTCGTAATTATTTATAGGCAAAACAAAACTTAATGAAACTTAAATGGTTGAAATAAGCATAAAAATTTGATTCTTTTGGCATATCTATTGTTATCAAAATTCCGTTTTTTAGGATTTCGGTTACTATTGAGCCGGGTCACTCCTTACTTACAGCTCGTTACCACGAACTGTTTGAGTAACTTGTTTCATGTAGTTGCTTCATGCAGTTTTATGTAATTTGGTATTTCATTCTAAGAGGCTTCTTTCCATTTTTCCCTTGTATACCAATTACTCATCAATGGACATGATGTTTTGGATCCTATAAAATACACAGAAGGGGTAATGATTATTTTCTTGAACCTGACATATCGCTACACAATAATTAAAAGGAAAAATCCGTAGTATTTTGCAAAAAGGGTATAAGTCCACTTTTTTTCCGAGAATCAGTTAAGCATATGGTCCGAAAGAACATAAAAAGATCTATCGATTTGTTTATTCAACATTTGGGCTTATCTTTAACTCTGACCGAGTTACAAATTTTGCCAAAAGGGCGCAAGTCTAAATTCATTAAAAAACATTACGCCAAAGGCCATTTTTTTTGTTCTTATGATGAACTTAAGCCATTCAGGCAAAACAGGAATTTCAAAATCTTTGTGTTAGTGTCCTTTAGAAAAATGTTTAAATATGTTCCAAGCACAAGGTCATTCCTAAACATTTTGAAATTTATTGAATTGTTCTATACCGAAGGCAAAGGATAAGCTATTGATGTTCCGTGGGATTACGATGGAAGTTTTTAACTTGATTTAGATGGTTATTAAATAAAAAAAAAACATGTTTTTTAAACTAAAAGTAAGGAGTGACATTAAAACTTAAAACGAACAGAAATTATTCCGTATATGAAAGGGGTTGTCCCCTCCTCAACGCTTCGCTCTTTACGCTAAAGTTTTTTATTGTTTTAAAAAATAAAGTTGTGAGACAGAGTCAAACTTTAGCGTAAAGAGCGAGGCGTTGAGGAGGGGACAGCCCATTTCATAAACGGAATAATTTCTGTTCGTTTTAAGTTTTAATGTCACTCCTTACTTTCAGTTTAAAAAACTTGTTTTTTTTATTTAATTTCTGATCGTTTTTTAGTTAATGCAGCTTTTATTTTGGCTCACCGTCGTTGAATAAGTAAACAAAATTTGTATTAAAATTTTACTCTTCTTTTGCTAAATGGCTGTCTCTAAATTTGGTTCTGACGTAATTTACAAATTAACTTACGTAACGAACTTCTATATTCGTATATTTTTCTTCTGGCAAAAAATACGTTGCAGATGTAGTTGCAGATTTTTGCAGATATGAGCTTGAAACCTATATAATAGGGTTTTCTGATACGCTGAATCTGACGGTGGGATTTTCACTAAAATTCTTTCACTTGTAGGGGATGTTTCCTCCCTCTTTAAAAAATCAGGTAAATTTTCTCAGGCTCGTAGCCTTTGATGAGTAATACTAAACTTAATAAAATTTATATATTTAGAACAGCATTATAAACCCATTCTTTTGATACATTTATTGATATCAAAATTCCGTTTTTAAAAGTTTTGATTACTATTGAGGCGCATCGCTTGTTTTTTTTTTTTTTTTTTTTTTTATTAAGTATATGTTATTGCGTATATGAGGGGGTTCTCCCCTTGGTCAATACCACTCTCCTTATGTTAAAAGTTGAAAAAAAATTTAATTCACAAACCCCTGAATCACAAAGGCCTTTTAATTAGAATAGATAGCACTTTTGAAAGCACTAAGAAAAACTGTTGCTTAAAGAGCGAGGTATTGACTTGGGGGAGAACCCCCTCATATACGTAATAATTTCTGTTTTTTTTAAGGTCTAATGTTGCATCTTACTTTCAGTTGAAAAAACTTGTTTTTTTTTATTTAATTTCTGATCGTTTTGTAAATAATGCTTGGAAATCTGGCGCACCCTTCATAGAAATGTCCCTTACCCCAAAGAAACATCCTCCTCGGAAAGATTCTCCCGAGTAACCCCCTCCTCCAGCACCCCCCCCCACCACCAGAAAAAAATCCTTCCTGAAAATGTCTGTATACTTCCCAATAACCAATACAATATGTAAGCAATGGACAAAGTTCATATCTTGCAGCCCTTCCCCTGGGAACTGTGGGGGATTAAGTCATCCTAAAAGACATATTTATTAGATTTTCGACTATGCTGAATAAAATGGCTATCAAAAAATTTTAACTGGGTGACTTTGAGAAAAAATGAGCGTGGGAGGGGGCCTAGTTGCTCTCCATTTTTTGGAGGGCACGCATCGTGATCTTTCTTCGAGCAAAAAATGCAAATTTCCACATTTTTGCAGATAGGAGCGTGAAACTTCTTTAATAGGGTTCTCTGATAAGCTGAATGTGATGGTGTAATTTTCGCTAAAATCAATTGAAAATGCAAAATTCCACATTTTTGCAGATAGGAGTTTGAAGCTTCTTTAATAATGTTCGTTGATAAGCTGAATCTGATGGTGTGAATTTCGTTAAAGTTAATTAAAAAAAAATTGCAATTAAAACAAAATTTTATTGTTTAAAAAATTGAGTTGTGGGAAAGTCAAACTTTAGCGTAAAGAGCGAGGCGTTGAGGAGGGGACATCCCCTTTCATATACGGAATAATTTCTGTTCGTTTTAAGTTTTAACGTCGTTCCTTACTTTCAGTTAAAAAAAACTTGTTTTTTTTTTATTTCATTTGTGAACGTTTTTTAATTAATGCAGGTTTTGATTTTGGCTCACCGTGCATGAATAATTAAAACGAAATTTGCGTATTAATTTTACTTTTATTTGGTTAAATGGCTTTCTCGAAACTTGTTGAATTTTATTTACGAACGTTTTTATTAGTAATAAATATACGTAACTTACGAATTAACTTACGTAACGAACTTCTATATTCATATATTTTTAATACGTATATTAGGGAGTTTGCCCCCTAGTCAATACCTTGCTCTTTAAGCTAAAGTTCGGATTTTGTTCCAATTCTTCAAAAATGACCTCTTTATCACAAAGGCCGTTAATTAGAATAAATAGCTCTTATGAAAGTACTAAACAATCTTTGGCTTAAAGAGCGAGGCATTGACTAGAAGGTGAACCCAATAATATAGCTAATATTTTTTTTGTTCGTTTTAAGTTTTGATGTTGCTCCTTACTTTCAGTTGAAAAACTTGTTTTTTTATATTTAATTTCTGATTTTTAAAAAAAATAATGATGGGAAATCCGGCGCCCCCTTCACAGCAATGTCCCTTCCCCCATGAAAACTTCCTTCATGAAAAGATCCTCCCATATAACCCCCGACCCACCCCTACCCCCCACTACCAGAAAAAAATTTCCCCTGAAAACGTCTGTATACTTCCCAATTACCAATACTATATGTTAACATTGAGTAAAGTTCATAACTTTCAGCCCTCCCCCTGGGGGCTTCGAGGGAGTAAGTCATCCTAAAAGGCATAGTTATAATATTTTCGACCATGCTGAACAAAATGGCTATCTCAAAATTTTGATCGGGTGACTTTGGGAAAAAAATGAGCGTGGGAGGGGGCCTAGTTGCCCTCCATTTTTTTTGGTCACTTAAAAAGGGCACTAGAACTTTTAATTTCCGTTCCAATGGGCCCTTTCACGATATTCTTGGACCACTGGGTCGATACGATCACCCCTGGGGCAAAAAATAGAAAATTCCACATTTTTGTAGATAGGAGCTTGAAACCTCTACAATAGGGTTCTTTGATGCGCTGAATATGATGGTGTGATTTTCATTAAGGTTCTATAACTTTTAGGGGGTCTTTCCCCCTTTTTTCGAAAATCAGTCAAATTTTCTCAGGCGCGTAACTTTTGATAGGTAAGATTAAACTTGATGAAACTTATATATTTGAAATTAGAATTAAAATCTGATTCTTTTGATGTATCTATTGGTATCAAAATTCCGTTTTTTAGAGTTTCGGTTACCATTGAGCCGGGTCGCTCCTTACTTACAGATCGTTACCACGAACTATTTGATTTGAAGAAAATTAAGTCTGAATGAAATAGTGAAGTAGTCTGCATGTGGTAGTCTTTATGACACAGTGAAGAGGGATGTCTTTTGTTTAGTGCAAATATCAGGAAGAGTGTCTGTTATCAGCACTTTTTGAAATACTTTGGCCGTTCATTTTTTTTAGAATTCTGCAGATACAGGGAAATAACTCGAGTCAGTGAGTTTGACCTAGTTTTGTTGGTTTATGCTGCATAAACTGCAAAGCCATCATTTTTGTTGGTTTTCAGTCTCAGCTTCGCTCATTACTTCCAACAGAAAACTTTATTTTTGAAAAAAAAAACAAAAAAAAACAGAATCTGGACATATAAGGTTTTGAAGAATTTGTAAAAGTGTGTTTTGAATTAAAAGAAAACAGTTTTTTAATAATTTAAACATAAAAATAGTTTTTTACTTTAATTACTTTTTTGGGCTTTGAATAATGATCTTTTGTCTTTATAGTCTGTTTTTTTTGTGAATTGTTATAAAACATATTTAGTGATTTAGAGTTTGGCTTAATACAGGAATCCGGAATTTTTGCTTGTGGCAGCTGTTTGAAAAAAAATAATTGTAATTAATCTCCTATAACTACTTTAAATTTTCCACGGCTTAACCCCATCCTCTGAAAAGAGATTGATCCGTCCCAGAAGGAAATTTTGACGGTATTCCAGATGCATGCCAACGATATAATATCGCAACAACGATTGTAACATGTGAGTGATTTTTAGTATTTCTAATATTGTTTGTATTTCTATTAACTTTCTATATTAGACTGGAAGTTTTACATGCTCGTTTTTCTTAGGCATCCAAGATTTTTCGAGATGGATTTTCTTTTAATATTTTCTGAATATACATATTATAAGAAGGAAAAATGGTTAGTTTTGGAGAAATATACTTCCACTGGCGAGCTTCTAAGAAAATTGGTTGTTTAGAAGACACACACGGCTTCTAAATAAAGCCTACAGGACGAATTTATATGGGCTTTATAATCATAGAAAAGAAAGAAATGTATAGTATATAAGGCACTTCAAATTTGGAATTGGGGAAAAGGAGGCAAAATATTATTTCTCCGGTCATTACGAAAAATTCTGCGCTACAATTTTATGTATTATGTCTATCGTCCGACAGGTTTGATTGCTAGTTGTGTAATAATAACCGTTCACTTTTTTCTGCTTGAATATAGTTTCTAGTGTCAGCTAAAAGGGCTTTCCATTCTTCAAGGTAAAAAGCAAGAGGTTTATTTTATATACCAGATAAAATTAGAAAACTACTTTAATGACCACTCCTTGTAAAAACCTGTCCTAGGGGATGGCAGAAATGCACTAATATACTAAAATTCCCAATCGATTTAAGAAACCTTACATTCAACCCATTTAATTCAACGTAATGTATTACAATCATCCCCCAGGACTTATCGTTATTTACCAATACGTTGAAAAAGGACCCCCTAAAATCAGACTCACTAAAGGTGTTTCTTTTATAAAGCTCAGTAAATAACACCACTACAATGTATATTTTGATCAAGATGGTTCCAGCTAGATCAAAAGTGGCATATTTTGATGACTCAAAGCACTGAAAACTCTGATCTGACTGAAAGAATCAAGGTCTTCCGTCTATATTAAATTTGATAGACCCCAAAATTTATATTGTATGTACGTCTAAAATTTAAAATATCTGCTAGTAACAAAAATTAAGGATTATTTGGCAAAAACATAAAATTATGTCCTTTCCTTATACATTCTTAAAGCGATAGCTTACAATCATAACTTACAATCCTTGCCCTGAGGGATGTGGTGGGGAGGGGTTGTCATCCTTAAAAACCTAATTTGCAAAACTTTCAGCTACTTTGAATAAAATGGCTATCTAAAAATTTTGATTGGATATGTTTGGGGAAAAGGTGGGCGTGACAGGGGGGTTAGTTGCCCTCAAATCACTTTCGACTTTTAAAAAGGGCACTAGCCCTTAGAATTTCCAATCGAATGAGCCCTTTTTCAAGTTTCTACGACTAAGATTTCAATAAAAACCTTAAATGCCCCCAGGGCATAACTTAAAACCCTTGTCCTGAAGACTGTAGGGGAGTGTCCTACTCAAAGGTATAATTTCCTGAACTTTGAACTGCGTGGAACAAAATGGTTATTTCAAAATTCTTATTAGATGTGTTTGGGGAAATGGTGGGCGTGGAAGGGGTGATAGTTGCCTTCCAATATCTTTTGACTATTAAAACGGCACTAGCCATTTCAATTTCCAATCGAATGAGCCCTTTTTGAAGTTATTACGACAACGTGTTCTATAAAAACCTAATATGCCCCCAGGGCATAACTTACAACCCTTGCCCTGAGGGCTGTAAGGGGTCGTCATCCTCAAATACCTAATTTCCAGAACTTAAAACTACGTTGAATAAAATGGCTATCTCCAAATTTTAATTGGATGTGTTTGGGGAAAAGGTGGGCGTAAGAGGGGGGTTAGTTGTCCTCAACGCTTTCTATAAAACCTTATATGCCCCCTGGGCATAACTTACAACCCTTGCACTGAGGGCTGTAGGGGAGTTTCTTCCTCAAAAATATAATTTCTATCTGGAAATCAAATACGCTGAACGAAATGGCTATCTCAAAATTTTGATTGGATGTGTTTCGGGAACTCGTGGGCGTGGAAGGGGTGTTAGTCACCTTCCAATCACTTTCGACTATTAAAAAGGGCACAAGCAACTCTAATTTCCAATTGAACGAGCCCTTTTCGAAATTTCTACGACAACTTTTTCGATACGAAGTGCCCTGCTCTAAAGGAAAAAATAATAAATAGCACATTGAGCCAACATCGTTCTTATATGCCCCCAGGGCATAACTTAAATCCCTTGCCCTCAGGGTTATGGGGGAGTCTCAAAAATATTTTTTCTCTCTGGAAATCAACTACGCCGAACAAAATGGCTATCTCAAAATTTTGATTGGATGTGTTTGGGGAATGATGGGCGTGAGGGGGGGCTAGTTGCCCTTCAATCACTATCGACTATTAAAAAGGGTACTAGCCCTTTGAGTTTCCAACCGAATGAGCCCTTTTTCAAGTTTCTACGACAAAGATTTCAATAAAAACCTTATGTGCCCCCAGGGCATATCTTATAACCCTTGCCCTGAAGACTGTGGGGGAGTGTCCTGCTGAAAGGTATAATTTCCTGAACTTTGAACTGCGTGAACAAAATAGCTATCTCAAAATTTTTATTGGATGTGTTGGGGAAAATGGTGGGCGTTTATGCCCCCAGGGCATAACTTACAACCCTTGTCCAAGGGGCTGTGGGGGGGGGGGTGGTGGCCATCCTCAAAAAACCTAATTTCGAGAACTTAAAAATACGTTGAATAAAACGGCTATTGCAAAATTTTGATTGGATGTTTTTGGGGAATTTTGATTGGATGTGTTTGGGGAATGATGGGTTTGGAGGGGCTAGTTGGCCTCCAATCACTTTCGAGCAGTAAAAAGGGCACTAGCCACTCCAATTTCCAACCGAATGAGCCCTTTTCGAAGTTTCCACGACAACTCCTTTGATACAAAATGCCCTGGTCAAGTTTCTACGACAAAGATTTCAATAAAAACCTTATGTGCCCCCAGGGCATATCTTATAACCCTTGCCCCGAAGACTGTAGGGGGAGTGTCCTGCTGAAAGGTATAATTTCCTGAACTTTGAACTGCTTGGAACAAAATGGCTATCTCAAAATTTTTATGGGATGTGTTGGGGAAAATGGTGGGCGTTTATGCCCTCAGGGCATAACTTACAACCCTTGTCCAAAGGGCTGTGGGGGGGGGGGGTGGTCATCCTCAAAAAACCTAATTTCCAGAATTTAAAAATACGTTGAATAAAACGTCTATCGCAAAATTTTGATTGGATGTGTTTGGGGAAAAGCTGGGCGTGAGAGGGGGTTAGTTGCCCTCCAATCACTTTTGACCATTAAAATTGGCACTAGCTGTTTGAATTTCCAATCGAATGAGATTTTTTGGAAGTTTCTACGACAACGGCTTCTATTATAACCTTGTATGTTCCCAGGGCATAACTTACAACCCTTGCCCTGAGGGCTCTGGAGCAGTGTCCTCCTCAAAAACATAATTTTTATCTGGAAATCAACTACGGTGAACAAAATGGCTATCTCAAAATTTTGATTGGATGTGTTTCGGGAAATGGTAGGCGTGGAAGGGTTGTTAGTCGTCATCCAATCACTTTTGACTATTAAAAAGGGCACAAGCCACTCCAGTATCCAATTGAATGAGCCCTTTTCAAAGTTTCTATGACAACTTCTTCGATACGAAGTGCCTTGCTCTAAAGGAAAAATATAATAAACAATACATTGTGCCAACATTGTTCTTATATGCCCCCAGGGCATAACTTAAAACCTTTGCCCTGAGGGTTGTGGGGGAGTGTCCTCCTTAAAAAATATATTTTCTATCTGGAAATCAACTACGCTGATCAAAATGGCTATCTCCAAATTTCGATTGGACATGTTTGGGGGAATGATGGGCGGGGGGGGGGCTTAACTTTTCTTGAATTGTTTCTCAGCTACTTGTCCAATTAGATAGTTTGTCTACCGTAAATTATATATTTACTCTTGGCGCCACAAATCGGCCAGATATGATTGACCCGTTGCTTCTTCGACCTGGAAGGTAAATAGATTTTGACTACACTTGTTTCTACGAAATATGCTAAAATATTTTAGAAATTCGTCTGTCTTAAATCTTCTTAATATGGCTTCAGAGCAGTAACACCATTAAATTTTTATTATGACTTACCTTTCTTGAACCCATTTGTTGCCCGCACTTTTTTAAACGCTATGGGTATTATCCACGCATTCAGCTTTGAACCGGTCACGTGTGTAGCTTTGGACCTTCTTATTTTTGATACTAAACTAATTTTGTTGCGCAAAGGCAACATAGGAAATTAATTAATTACATTTTCAGTCGTTAATTAAAAAAAATCCTGAACAAGATAGCTGAATTTTAAAATTAGATGTAGCATGTACTTTTTCTTAACGTTTTTTATGCTAAGATACATGCTCTGTGGAATTAAGTAGCTAAAATCTACATATCTGAATAGTAAATTCATTACCCTGGTAAAGTAAGAAGACAAATTCCTTTTACCATCAGCTGCTAAAGGATTTGCCCGACTTAGGGCATAGAGGACTATTGGAACTGCAGCTAATCCTGAAGGTGAACTAGTGTCTGAAATGTGAACAGGTTTAGAAGCTCCTGAATAAATTAATTTGAGGGACTAGATTGAGAATAAGTTAGTAAAGTAGTGTTGTAAAATTGCCTTAAAATAAAAGCTCGGTAAGTATAATTGGTAAAATAAGGTAAAATTGGTAAAATTCAGTAAAATTGGTAAAATAACGAGCTCCCTAGAAAGTATAGGGTAAAATTAGTGTTTTAGAGTCCTGGATACGGCCCTGAGAATTATATATCAATTTTTGTCTCCAACCCTTTCTCTCCTTTCCCTTAGAACTACTTATGTATTTATGTAAAGATTCTTTCAAAACAACTACTGAAACACAAGGATCGTTAAACTAGAATAAAAACTTCTTAAAGACACTGTAGTGGGTAAAAACTCATTCGGTAGCAATTGGTTCAAAAACAGGCAAATTCTTAGAAAAGGGCAGTGGAACTTACGATTTCTAACTGAGTGAGACTGAGCCCCCCTCTAAAGTTTATTCGACCACCCATTACACATGAAGTGACTCAGGGATAAAATAAATGAAAAAATATTAATACATTGAATCCTAGGGGGACTTTACTATAAGCAATGCTATACGATTGCCTCTGACTTAAAAAGGAGAGTAGAAATTTTGATTTCCCTTCTAATGAAGGTCCGGAATTACCCATGGAGAAAATAGTGGGGATTCGATCCCTGGTGTTCCCGGATACTTGGTTTGGGACGGGGTCAGTGGTGTGATTCTGTAAGCTCAGCCAGAGTCAACGCAGCTCTAAATGGGTACCTGGAAAAATCTGGGGAAAGAAAGCAGGAAGGGTGTACGAAAGCACAGGATGCCTGGCCCCCGCCCCCAGGGCATTTCCTGGCTAATGGGCCATGAAACGGAGATCACCACGCCAGTTTGGACCTTGAGGGTGTAGTGCTGTCACTTTTACTTACTTACTAATGCATTCTGTCACCTGTCACTTGTCTTTGTAGCTATGAAACTTCAGTGTGTTATGGCTAATTATACAGTACAGATAATTCTTGCCCAATCTTGTTGGTGAATAGTCTTTCATTTAATATAGTTTGGTTTTTTGGTTTGTTTGGTTCAGCTTTTCTTCTGCTCTGTTAGATTTGCATTAAAAAAATTAGTTATCCTTTTTTTTGACAACTGAAGACGGCAGTGCAGAAGACCCTGACAAAATGTCTGCTTCTGTCATTTTCGCTTCTTTTCTGTCTACTGGCTGACATTTCCCTCCTTTTTCAATATTATTTGATTTTTTTTCTTGTTTGCCATATGTCAATCCTGCTTGTAGGTCTTTCTATTTTTATCAGCTCACAATGCTAAAATAATTTGATTTTATCTGAAATATCACCATTTCAAAATTCTAATTACCTTTATTATGATCTATAATGCACTTTGTTGTTTTGACAACAAGAAGTTGAAGTCACACAGCCCACTTTTTGATACAACTGACATAATACAGGTATACACAAAGAAAATCAGTAAATCATATCCAGACCTGTTTTTGTCTACCTATTAAAGAGAGATTATTTATGGACGGTATAACATGTACTGAAGCAGTGAAAATTTCAATGCGTCGTAAAATGTGTCTGTAAAATATGTAAGATACCGGTGAAATACGTAACATACCGGTAAAATACGTAAAATACCGGTAAAATACGCAAATTAAGTAAATGACGTAACATAGGTAAAATACCAGTTTTACGAGGGACCGTAAAATTACGGTAAAGTACGTAAAATACCCAATTTTGCCGTGACTAATTTTAACAGTTACAACACTATTTTATAGTAACAGGAACCACTGCTAACGAACTTAGTAATAGTTCGAACTTGTTTGAATTTCGTTGCTTGTGTGAGTTACGCAAGGAACGGCATTTCAAATTTGCCGTTTTATTGCTGAGGAAATCATATACGAGATATGAAGAGGCAAATAATTTGATCGGTACTGCAGCATTCGATCATATTCAACTATTTAGGGTTTGATTACCCGGCAGTTATTCTTTGTCACAGACATATAGTTAAATCTTTATTGTCCTTGGACTTATTTGATGCCAAAGACTAGAATGCTTGCTAGATTAGATACTCGATGTTTTTTCTGAGCGTAAATTACAAATACCTTCTTAGGAAGCTCACTTAACTGCGACGCTATCTCTGATATTTATTAGTAAAAAAGAGAAAAAAGGGCAATGTCAACAAACAAATTAATATTCTTAACAATGGGGTATAATTAAAGACCATTCATCGCATTTACCCTCCCTAAATACATCCCACTTATAATTTTTAGTGTGGTAAAGTGGATTTAAGGTTATGGGGTGAAGTTGTAGTTGTTGCCTTATTTTTCCCTTTATAGGGGAGATAACTATGGCCCTAAGGTAAATAAACTTTGGTAGTGTGCCTTTGGCTATGACTTGACTAATGGGGCGTACCAGCTGGGAATATTCAAGGGGACTAAGACAGGATTGTAGAGAGGTTGTCTATAATACAATACTTTTATTCAGCTAACACACAACGGTACAGGTCTGATAACATATAAGCCGCTTGGACTGGTTGTCCCAGGAAGTCAACAAGTATAAGAAATCTACAACAAAGTACCATACAATAAGATACTTGAACACTTACAACAATCCAACAATGTTCCAAGGTATTTCTAAAATCAATGGACCAGAGGTCAGTCCGACGTAAAATTAGTATATCACACCCCGTTCCCATAAAATATATCTTTTACACATTTCATCAACCACATCTTATTGGGGCCCACTGACGCACATAGCTAGGAGGTGGTGATTTATCAATTAACTATTAAGCATACACATACCAGGATGTGTTCCTTATCTTAATTAAATGTGGTATTTCTAAACTTTGTATTTGCGTCTTAATGTTTTTACTAAATTCCAAATTTGACTTAATTATAAAGCGTCACCACAATAATTCCTATTTTGAGAAGAGTTACTCCAACTCTAAATATTTTAGTTTTAAAACAACAGTTTTTTAAAGTTTTGTATATGGTTCTTATACTGCCATTTTTGGGTCATTCTGCGTATATACCTTCAGTGGGTTTCTTTAGGGCCATGTTTATGGCCAAATATATGCCATTTCCTTTCTTCCAAGGATATCAATTTTTGGTATTTATCCTTGCTGTTCTTCTTTTTCTCTCTTTTTCTTTTTGTCTTTAAGATTATAAAATTCTCTTTTCACCCTCATTCTTAAATGTGTCTTCTCTTTTAGTTTGACCCATAGTGGCCTAAGCTTTATATTAGTGTTTTTGCTTAATTTAGATTTTAAGTTATATTAAAACCTATTTGATTAAATTGAGTTTAAATTTAATTTACATTCATAACTTAATTTATCTGGGTGATGGGGTTAATTTAACTTTTATTTTCCAGGTTTAGAAATGCCTTAGATAAATTATACATAACAATTTTGGTTTTTAAACTTTCAGGTTTTTTTCCAACACTAAGCATTTTCACATATTCTTTCAATAATATAAAGCCATTTAGGCTACGTAGCAATTCTTTGACATTGGTAGCAAAGTTATATTGATTGTTTTGTTTTTTGCTCTTTTGGATTCTTAAAAAGACTTCTTGTATTAAAAACTGGTTTTTAGTTACAATTAAAAAAAATGCATTTTAAAGTTTATTGGCTTCTTTATAGAATATATGTCATGTAGGCTAAGGCTGAACTGCTGCTTTTTATTACTTTTGGCTGCTCTTTTGGATATTATTCGTTTTTTTTCTTTTGGGGATTCATTCCAAATTATAAATTGATAAATACCTAATATCAGTCAAATTATAAACTGTATCTAAAAGGAGTAAATTTATCAAATTGAAAAATACATGATGAACACTTCACATGATAACACTTCAATTACAATGAAACAAAAAAAAAAAAACACTTAATGGTTCATGCGGTATAAAGAAGAATTAAATGCCAGCTATTTTCTGGTGAAAAATGAAAAGTTCATCCGTTTTAAATTTAATTAAATGAAATAATATGCCGACTGAATTAGCTCCAGGGAGATGTTGAGATTTCCATCAAAGTTTGTCACTTTTAATCCAAACAAAATGTTAGGACACTTAGTATCAGTTATTGAGTTAAAGCTTTGATTTCCAAATGCTCACAAAAATTACCAAATTTAAGAAAGTCGCAAAAATAAGTCACCTGTGGTCAAAATACTCAAAGACTCCTCTTAGATTCCCACCAAGGCTCAAAGCTTCTGCTATGGTCATTTCCATGGAAATCTTCAAAGAGTTTCTTTTTAAAATAGCTTTCAAGCGTAGTTAGGGGTATTTAGCCTTTTTTGCTTTTCTTCAAAGCTTTGAAAAAAGTGTTATAATATTCTAAATGTTACATTTGTTATATTTGTGCATATTTTTGGTAATAATTTGTGGGGTGATCGAATTTTTTAAACTACGGTAGATACGTAAGAACGTTGTAACATCTAGTACCCTGAGGTCATAAGACTGTCAAAGACTCCTCCTTGAACCTCCCAAATTGAAAGCTTGTGTTATGACCTGACCTTTTAATGTATCTTGGGCACTGGACCAAGGGCGCCATTGTCACTCGGGTGCAACGTTAGTTGGGGATGTCGATATCACTTTAGTCACACCAATTTGTTTTAGTGTGAATCTGCCTGGTACTTATGAATGAATGTTTTCAAATTAAACCCGTTTCATCAGTAAGAAAAAAAACTGGTTGGACGCATATGTCCCTTTCGCTTTGGACGATAAAACCATGCAAGTGCTGTATAAAGTATAACTCACGAAAATATTGTTAATTTTTTTTCAACTTTTTGGCATCCCTGCTTTCAATAAAAAAAAATCAAGGTACTATCACTTAAATATAATAACTCCCTATGCCTCCCTATGGGTAATATCTTTATAGGACACCGTCTCTGCTTTAAATAAAAGAAAAAAAACTTATTGGTTTCAAAAAAAATCGAGGTATTATCATTTAAATATGATAGCTCACTACCCCCCCCCCTCCCTCTGGATACCACCTTGATAAAATGTCGTCTCTGCTTTAAATTAAAAAAATTAACTTTTTGGGATCCCTGCTTTCAATAAAAAAATTTCGAGATATTATCATTTAAATGTAATACCCCCCCCCCCTCTGGATAAAACCTTGATACGAGGTTGATACGAGGATACAACCTTGATACCTCGTACGATACCGTCTCAGCTTTCATTAGAAAATAAGTTACTTAATATTTAACTAGGTCACTATACGGTTCAAACAAACACGCAAAATAACTTTAAACAGCTTAGCGTTCCTTGAAAAAAATTGAGGGCATGAGTAAAGGGGTACAAAGACTACAACAAAAATGTCGAAATTATTCAGATATACCTCACACTATTGGAAAACTGAGTCATAGATTCACTGTGGCATTCAATAAGATCCAAAGAATCTAATTAAAAGGGAGCACACACAAAAGCTAAATTAGGCCAGTAGACTATGAGAAATTGCAAAATATCCAAGACAATGAACAAGTCTTAATGGGGGTCCTGAGTCTATCAAAATATTTCATTGGTTTCCCAGGGAATTTGATTTCATTTTCTTCTGTCTCCACTTTAAATGAAAAAAATAATTATCCTTTTGGCATCCCTGCTTTCAATAAGAAAATAAGGTATTATCACTTAAAAATGATATCCCCCTATCCCCCCCTACAGGCAATAATTTAAAATTTATTTTTGAGTCATATTTTTGGGGTAGATTCCGAACAATTGAGTATTAAACATTCAGGCGTTCAACAATTGAGTATTAAAGATTAAGAAAATCTTATCTAAAATCAGCAAAAAAAAAAAAAAAAAATCCGCAAACTTACAATTCAGCTGTAGAAACAATCTGTCGGCTGTCAATTTCAAAATCCAACTGAAGGCTGAAGCTGTATAATAGTGAATTCGTTCTATTGTTCTATTCAACTTGAAAATAAAATTCTTGACTACGAACGATGTTAGAAATAGCGATTGGGAAACTACATTCGACATGATTTAAACTCATTTCATAAAGACGATACTGTTTTTTGTCAACATATGAAAAACTGTGTATATTGTAATATTTGCAATTGCATAATGCATCTGTCTGGTTTTTAATCAAAGTAACAAAAGAGACGAAAATTAATGAACAAGAGACTAGTGAAAAATTATGGTATGCAAAGTAATATTTGGCAGGGAAATTAACTGGTGATAAATCACTAGGGGTGGCACTGTGATTGCGGGATTTTCGGGGATTCGGGGAACCAAATTTTTTTTCGGGGTGATGCATAGATTTTCGGGGAAATACCCGAAAATTCGTGGATAGTGCAAGCCCTGCTTGATTTCTAATCAAGAAAATCGAAATACTAAACCACACGAGAAGGAAAAGCTCCGACTTTGCGGTTGACGCAATAAAGAATTGCCGCAAAATTAATTTAATGTCGACCGAACACCGCTGCCTCTGTCTGCGGCGTTGCGCCTTTGGCGTGCCGGTGGCGTTACGACACTTCGGCGGCGTTCGACAGGGCCTCTTGTCGGTGGCGTTCGGTTGATCTGCCGGCGCGGCGCCGGGGTCTAATTGAGACAGTTAAATAACGTCTTCGCCTATCTCTTTTCAGCTTTAATGTCCTTCTGGGACAAGGCTACGCTTACAGCTCAAACTTTAGCTATTCACCTTTTTACCTTTTATGACATTATCAATGTACTTGTGCCTGCATCTAAGGTTTTCTTACCACAAGTTTCTTCCGGTTGCTCAATATACATTTCCAGGTTCTCTTGTCTGACTGCTAATGCTAAAAGGACTGTTATTAGCCAGCACACAGGAATTAATTAGTTATAGCCACAGTTTTTATTTGGTGCCAAAGTTTTTCTCTTGGTCTATTCTCTTATCAAAAAAAGTGGCGTTTCTGCAGGGAATATACCTTGCCTTCATGACAAACGTAAATTTATTTTAAGACATATAAGCGAACATGACTTTTTTTGCTTTAACATCCCAACTTTTAGCGGTATTGCCTTAAATTTTGACTTCAATTTAGGTCCTTTAGGCCGTTAATGTGCCTTTTATAATTGTTTATACCATGCTAGTCTTTTTTCGAAAACGACTCCCACATGAACAGCATAATTTTCCATCTCACCTGAAGCATAACTTCAGTATTTTTATTTAATCACTTACAGGATTACACCTGTGCCTACTAGGTGGAACCTAGCATACTATTCTACTTATTTGTACTAATTTAGTAAAAAAAGGTCTCGTTTTAGTCTTATTTTCTCAGCTTAATATGCATGTATCTCGAAGTCTAGCTGACTTCACCCAATTTCTTTTACTTCAATTAAGTCTGGCTACATTTTCTTCTTGAACCCCTCTTTTATTATTTAATTTAGTGAAGCCTAATGTTTTTCTAGTCTTTTTTAGCCTTTTCAGCACAATAGGTCTTTTCTAAGTCTATATTTATATGTCCTGTTTTATTCAATAAACTTTAAAAGTTTTTACACCGATTACCATTTTATAGTCAACTTCATTATCTTCTTATGTTTAAGGGGGGTTTGTTTACTGTCACAACCTGTATTTTTTTGAAATTATCTAAGTTTCTCCGTCCAAAAGTGTTTGTGTTCTAAAAGTACTGTATATTTCAGTTGATTTTTAGAGCAATGTTTGTTAAGTTTTTGTGCCGCGTTTTCTAGCCCTCATTTGTTCATAAAAATGCCATTTTTACGATATATTGGTTGCCAGTTTTATTCTGACAACTAATTATTTAAACTATGGATCTCTTGCGCCAATTCGTTTACTCAGACCCCAAAACATCGCTAGACTTAAAATTTTTTACTTGAAATACTGTAGTTTGCTTGTGATGAGGGAGTTTATTTTTGGCTTATTTTTAATGGATGTTGTCGTTGAATATTATTCGATGGGTAAGTTTTAGATTCCAAATTATTTTATATTGCTTTGGTTCTTTTTACCTATCACCTTTTTGCTTTCTAAGCTTATTCTAAGTTTCACTTTAATCTTTATAGCGCTTAATTATTGTCCTTAATTTTTTTTCCTTTTACATTTTTTAACTTTAAACAATTTATTACATTAGACTATAATTATTTATAATAAGATTACACCCAGGTTATACACATATTGTGCAATTGATGTAGACTCTTGCTGCATTTCCTATTATTAATATTTTTAAATCTCGTCAACAACTTTTTTTTCAAATTCGACTGGAGATGCTACCAAAGAGAGGGTCAAAGGTCAGTAGATGCATTGCATGTACTTAACAACGAGAGACCAGCAGTGATTGAGCTCACTCCGAATTTGCTAGCTTCTAATGACTCTATTTCAGTAGTCTACTCTCCATATTTTTTTGTTTTTTTCAACAACCTCCCAAAAAATTATTTTTTTCAATAAACATAAAAAAATCGCCTTTAATTCTGGTTCTGAATATTTATAATTCAGTTAGTTTCACTACACCCATTAAAAGTTACGAAACAATTAATAATTACTGCTATGAACCGTAATTTTAATAAATCATATCCGAAAACAATTGACGAAGTTTTACTTCATCCTGGAAACAAAATTAGTGAATAGGAAGCTGTGACATCACTTAGATCCGGGTCCCCTTTTCTCTGGGAAGCGTTTATCAAATCTTTAGGCTGTGTCTTATGAGGGGTTAAAATTTCTACGTTAATAATTTTTATTGAGCAAATATATTATGAAGGAAACTTTGACGTTACGTACATACCGATAAAAAATGTAAATATTTCTTTAGAGGCTTTTTACTCGTATTCTTTTTCCCAGGTTTTCATTACTTTATTTAAATACTAAACGACTGGGAGCGACACTAGTTCTCCCTTCTTGAGTTTCCTGACCTGAACGTTAGATTCCAAATTTTAGTTTTTCCTCTTTGTAATATTGACAAGTTTTCCCCTGGTCTCTATAGAGTGGCTTACAAGGTTCCGAATTTGAGCATGGTTTTGTTGCTTCGTCAAATGTCCTTAGCCTCTGTTCATCTTAAGGTTTGGATTTTTTCATTAGTAATTTAGCCACTTTTGCTGCTGAAGAAGGAACTTGCTGCTGCATTTTTAGCTTCTTAACTTTTCTCCATAGTTTTTCTCTTAATATGGCTTTTCTTAACGAGGGACCAGGTTTAGTTATATCCGTTTCTGTAGAAGAATTATCGCTGTCACATTCTGTTAGCTCGCGTTGGGTAGATGGCGTTTGTTCAAAAAACTATTTTTGTGAAGACTGTAGGCGAGTCTAGCGTATGAAATTCAGACAGTTCTTGGGTTTCTTCCAATTTGTCTTCTTCTTTGGACTTAACCACTGGTTTATTATCTCTTAAACCAGTAGGTTGTTTTTGAAACTCTTCTCTGTCGCTTTCATCGCTAGTATCCGATATGGGCATTGAACATTGCCCCTTTTTTCTTGTTTATTGTGGAAAGTTTCTAGCCAAGACTGGCCTAAATATTCATTCCATTTCTCCCAAATGTTGTGGTCGTTAAAAAGGTTATAGAATTCATATGGCCTTCTGATATATACTGGTGCAATTGTTTCATCTATTTCCTCATCTGAAGAAATGGGCTCTGATTTCCATGGTTTTGAGAAAAGTCCTTTTTTCATTCTATTATGGTGTACTATTTCTTCCTTTTCTTTATACTGGTGCTTTAAAACATAGGTTACGGTATTTGGTAGAATTTTTACAATTCTGAAAGGTCCGTCCCATTTTGGTTTTAACTTTTTTGTTCCTTACAGGTGGTTTTTGTGTACATATACCAAGTCTCCTAAACAATAATTAGTCTTATTTTGGCTTTTTCTGTCATATTTTTCTTTTTGTGCTGTCTTCGCATCTTCCAAATTGTATTTAACTTGATCAATAGTTCTTTTCGTACGCATAACCATCTCCTGTTTATATTGATCAAGATTGTAATATGTTCTCAAATCATTTTGTATTTCATCGATACAAATTATGGGATCTCTTAGATGTTCTAAAAAAATAGTGTTTCTATTAAAAAACATGAGAAAGCCGTATTCATTTCAAAAACTACAAATGGTAGGTGATCATCCAACTTTCACTTTCCTGCCTTGCGTGTATCCCCAGCATATAAGCTAATTCTCTATGTTTTCGTTCAACTTTTCCATTAGCTGACGCCATATACGAGGATGTATACCAGGGTTTTATACCTAAATATTCCATAATTTCCTCTAATAATTTTGCTCTAAAGCATGGCCCATTGTCACCAATTAAAATTCAAGGGAATATCTGGTGTTCCAAAAACAGTCGGTTGATTAAAACTTTTCCTATAGTGCTTGCTTTTTATTCTTTCATTGGGAAAGCGTACAAATATGAATTGAAATGATCAACTATGGTTAATACACACAGATTTCCTTTCCTTGAAACTGGTAGGCTTCCTCCTGCCCCCAAATGTCTATAGACATTAATTTTCCTACCCCTGAAGGGGTGGGGTATTTACCTACTTCGGCCTTAGGCGTCTTATGCATCGACTTTTGTTTGGCAAAGCCTTGACAGCCTCGTATGAAAGTTTATACTTTTGAGAACATTTTGGAAAATAAAAATTTTATTTTATTCTACCAATAGTTTTCGCTTCTCCCATGTGACAGACACTTGTTGTGTTTGCCATCTGTAAAATTTCTCTTACCAGCGATTTTGGAATTACTGGAATAGTTATTAATTCCTTCTTTCTATACTCTTGTGGCACTCTGTAATATATTATCAAAAGATTTTTTCTTTCATCCAGATCAAAATTATCTCAGTCCTTCAAAAAATGTGTGAAATGTTCTGGCAGCTATGTTCCGTTTATTAAAAAGCATTTCATGGCTGAACAAAAGTTCTCTTTATCTTGATGGTTCGAAATATTTCCATTAGATAATATTTCCACCCCGACCAGGTCATTTTGGATAGCGCTAATCAAATTTCCTTCCGTATCCTTGTTCCGTGATAAATAATCTGGTAGAATGTTTGTACGGCCCTTTTATGTATATTGGGGTATATGAGTATGCTTGAAGACGGAGAACCCATCTGGTCAGCCTAGCTGAAGTATATTGAATTGTATATAACCAAATTAGTTATTTTTGTTCTACGTGTAGAGTGAACTTGTTTGCAAGCGAAAATTGGCGAAAATATTCCTTAGGAACTACAATTGCAAGGCATTCTCTTTCAACCGTTGAATTTTTTTTTCTGCCTCTGTCAGCGACCTGTTGGCGTACTAGACTATTGATTCTACCCCTTCAGAATTTATGTTTAATAATACAGCCCCGATTCCGTACGCCGAAGCATGTGTTTGTAAACGGAAGTCTTGTGACAATTCTGGTAATTTAAGTATTGGCTCCCTTAATAGTTCCCCATTTATTTCATTCAGCGCTTCTATTGCGTCTGGAGGACAATGGAATTTGTCTGACTTTTTCAAAAGGTTGGTCAAGGTCTGTACATTGTTGCATAATGTTTAATATATCGTCAGAAATAACTTAACAAACCACACACTGATCTACAGCTTTTTTATCATTTGGTGGTTGTAAGTGTTCTATGACCGTAATTTTTTCCGGATTTGGTGAAATAGTACCTTGGTTTATCAGATATCCAAGAAAACCAGTTTTGGTACTACTATTTTCAGCTTTTCTGGTTTCAATTTTAAGTCTGCCTTTTCGAATTTTCTAAGTATTCTTTTAAGTCAAATTAAATGGTCTTCCAGGTTTTCAGTAAACAAAATTACATCATCTAAGTAAGCCAAGGCATCTTTTTTTGCTTTTTGGTTTGTTATCTTTGAACAATAAAGTCATTAGTCGACTAAAGCAGTTTGGACTAAATGATAAGCCAAAAGATATATGTTCAAATTTAAACGTTCTACCATCATCTAAGATCACTGTTGCTTTGTGCTTTGTTTCTTGGTCTAAGGCTATTTGCCAATATCCCGCTGTCAGGTCAAAACTAGCATAGTATTTTGAACCTCCCAGAGAATCTAATATCATATCAATTTGTGGTAATTTCATAACATCCTTTACCGTGACTGCATTTAGCGCTCTAATATCAATGCATAATTTCCAGGTATTGTCTTATTTCAGACTATTGCTAGTTGAAAACTCCACTCGCTAACTTTCTCTTTAATTATACCATATTCTTCTATTTCTTTTATTTGGTCATCTAGCCATGGTTTTGAATGGTAATGTGTTTATACGGCGATTTTTTAATTGGAGGGCCCTGTGTTGGTATTTTGTGCGTGATTAGGTGAGTTAATCCGTAATCTGTGTTATGTCTTGCCAATGTCCCTCTAAAATCCCAAAGAATATTTCCCACCCGGGTTTTTATATTTTCCGGTAAATGTAATAATGTGGTAAGGTGTATTTATGGTATTTAATTTGTGGTAGATGCCTTTATTCTCCCTTTATCGGGGAGATAAACTATGGCCCTAAGGTATATAAACTTTGGTAGCGTACCTTAGGCTATGACCAGACTAATGAGGCGTACCAGCTGGGTATATTCGAGAGACTAAATGTAGATTGAAGAAAGGTTGGCTATAACATAATACTTTAATTCAGTTGACATATACTAATACAATGTTTGATAATATATATATATAT
>JAQQPU010011362.1:0-10772 GCA_029168905.1 Artemia sp. Kazakhstan ARC1039 | reverse complement strand
CAATACCCAAATCGGTTTAAATTTCCAACTTTCCTACTTACCAATGCTGAGAGCCTGAATTTTGACAAAATTACCGAACTCGAGGGTATCTCTGAAATTCATAAAATTAATATTATTGCTGTGACAGAGGTTCAGTCCCAGAACCCAGATTTCCTTAAAATTAGCAATTATACTCAGTTTATAAAACTTCGCCCTCCCGGTCACCCTCTCGGGAAAAAAGGGGGTGGTATATTATTTTTTGTCCGAGATAACCTCCAACCTAAACTCATCCCCACCCCCAACTTATCAGATTATGATGAAATTCTATGGCTGAGCCTTCGACCGAAAGTACTTCCCCGCCCTTTCAATTTAATTGTAACCGCCGTCTTTTATCATTCCCCTAACCAAAGTATTGACCAGAAACGCAAATTTATCCAACAATTTCTTATAAGTGCTGACTTTGTGTTATCAAAGTATCCGAACGCTGGTATTTGCTTACTTGGCGATGCGAATGACCTGAGGATAGACTCTATCTGCACCTCTCTTAATATTAAACAACTGGTTAAAATATCTACAACAAAAGGTAACACCTCTCTGGATGTTATTTGTTCAAACATGAGTAAGTATTACAACTCCCCGCAAGCACTGCCACCACTAGGAGGCAGTTACCACTATTGTCTTCTTTTTTCTCCCTCCTCAGCCATTGAACATTCCTTTACTACCTCCATTGGGGTTTGCCGTCCCCTCAGTGACACAGGACTTTTTTCTTTTGGATCATGGCTGACCAGTGAAAGTTGGTCAGACCTTTATAATTCTAATAACCTTGATGACAAAATTTTGATTTTTCACAAAAAACTAATTGATTCCTACTCATTATGTTTCCCAGAAAAAAAAAATCAGAAAGTGCTCCAGTGATAAACCTTACATAAATAATCACATAAAAATATTAATCCGCACGAAAATAAGCTTATTTAAGAGGGGTAATTTAGCTGAAGCAAATAAGTTAAGAAAGGAATTAAAAAGTCAAATTAGAAAAGCTGCCCGAGCCTATTATAAAAATAAAATAAAATACTTGTGCCATGATAAACCAAAGAACTGGTACTCTGAAATTAAAAAACTTACCGGCAAGAGTCAAGAACAACTAAATTTTAATATAAATGAACCTCCAAAGACCACAGCTAATAACCTCAATAAGTTTCTGGCTTCTATTGTCCAGAGTTTCCCACCACTATCTTACGAATTTCCAGAGATTCCTGTTCCTTTTTCACTCCCACATATTTCTCCACTTGATGTTGTAAAAAAAAATTGAAAAACTAAAACGATCAAGCATGTCCTTTAGATATTCCTGTTCCTCTGATTAAAGCTTTCAGTGATTACCTCTCAAAACCCTTATCCACCCTGTTTAATGAAATTACCGAATCTGGACAGTTCCCTCAATATTGGAAACAAGGCTTTATTACCCCAATCAAAAAGAAAAATGGGAAGCCTGGCTTTGATGGCTTTCGTCCTATTATCCTCACCTCAATTTTTTCAAAATTGTATGAAAGTTTTCTCGCAGACTGGCTTAAGATGAAAGTCCTCCCCCTCATTGATCTTAGACAGTTTGGTAATCTCAAATCCACGTCAACCTCTCATTACCTGATCCATCTTGTTGATACCATGGGTAAATTACTTGAAAAACCTAACACTTGGCTTAATCTAATTTCTATTGATCTTCAAAAAGCTTTTGATTTGATTAACCACAATTTACTCATAGATAAACTTATAAATGAATTCCACATTGAAACTTTCCTTGTTAAGCTCGTTGCCTCTTTTCTTTCTAATAGATCTCAAGCAGTTAAATATCTAAATTGTTTCTCAGATCATCTCCCCATATTTAATGGCATTCCTCAGGGGACTATTCTAGGCCCTCTCCTTTTTTCCCTTATGATTAATAGCCTTTCAACCCTTTATGAGAATAGATGGAAATTTGTCGATGACTTGACAGTTTTAGAGATATGTCATAAAAACATCTTTAGCAACCCAATGGGCATACTCCAAGATATTGCCTGTGAGGCCTCTTCCCTTGATATGACAGTTAACCCTTCTAAATCCGCAATAGTCTCAGTAAGTTTCCTTAAATCCCCTCCCCTTGTTCTTGCTCCTATTCCTCCTGAAACCTCTGTCACATCTCTTAAACTCCTTGGTGTTACAATTCCTTCTAATTTGAAATGGGATGCCCATATAAATAATATCCTACGACAAGCAAACTCCTCGCTTTCCCTCCTTAAACTTTTAAATAAATTCAGTTGCCCCCAATCACATTTACTACAAGTATACATTTCTTTTGTGCGTCCCATATTAGAGTACGCTTGTCCTGTGTGGCACCCTGGCCTTTCTAATGAAGCAACACAAAAAATTGAAAATGTCCAAAAGAGAGCTCTAAGAATTATTTTTAAAGAGGGCATGATACCATATTTGCATTTGTTAAATATTTCAAACCTAGAGACCCTCGAGAGACGAAGAAATAATTTGTGCCTCCGTTTTGGTAAGTTGGCACTTTTGAACCCCCGTACTGCGTCCCTTTTCCCTGATTACCATGTACCTGATAGAAATCGTCCTCCACGAACTGTGTCCCAGCCTATCCCCACCTTATCTCCCATTCTTTGTACTACCTTGCGGTATAAGAAATCTTTTATCCCTTTTTTTACTGACATAATAAATAGTGGTTAATTTGTACATAAATTTTGTCTTTTCTCTTATATAATAAAAGAAACAGCTCGTTTTCTTTATACTTTTTTTTTGTTCCCTATCCCCTTTTTATGTTGTTTTTTAAACATTGGTTAATGTGTATATTATTTATTTTTTCAGTTTTATCAGTTTTTATCTTTTTAACTAGTTGCCATTTTGCAGTTTTTAATATAAGTGACAAAGGAATCATATAGCATTCCGATATTTAATTATTTATTTATTTTTTTTGCATTGGTTGCCAATTCTTTAGTTGTTGTGTTTTTGTTATAATTTTCTTGCTTGTTTTTTTTTTTTTTTATGGACTTCGAAATTCGAATTCGGCCCTTCAGGGCTTGTGATAGAAATTTCTCGAAATAAATATATCTCTCTCTCTCTCTCAGACGTGTTTTTTCAGGTGTTTTAAAACATAGGTACTTTCAGGTACTTAAAAATGTAGAATTTTTCCACCAGTAGACGTACCTGCTTAAAGTCGACAACCCTACATAACCTATCAAGATTTCCTTAAGCTGACCTAGACCTACTTTGTGTAGACTGGGTTTTGACCTTACAATAATTCTTGTAAAAAAAAAAAAAAAGAAAAAAAGAACAGATGATTATAGTTTACAGATAAATTCTAAGTTTAATCCTGTAAAATTGCAGATTAATTATATAAATTATTCAGTTTTCACTGAAATTTCCTGCGTTTTTAAATAAGTCACCACACGCTACGCTGTGTGCAACGCTAGCAGTTTTTAATTTCTATCTTTCGTAGATAAAAAGATAATTTCTATCTTTTCGTAAAGTCGCCAAAAATCCAAATTCTATGAATTCCCCATTCTCTTTGGCTCAATATATGACTTCGGAAATCAATTTTCGGCCATGTGTTTTCGTCAGGGGCATCCTACTTTCAAAAAAAAGTGTACAGTAGATGGTGCTCGTCGACCGATGCGAGTTCTGAATGCTTGGAGTTTTGCGGAAGTGTGCCACACGTTACAGAACAATTGACACTCCAAGACGGAAATCAGGGAGTGGAGAATGGGGGACACCTCGCTTGTCCTACAGTCTGAGCTTATTTCGTTAGTCATTTTTTCAATGACTGTTGGGAGCATTGATGTTTTCACAACAAAGTTATTGCGATAGTTTAGCTTAGGGCTATATTGTAGTTGATTGAAGACGGATGTATGTAGTGCCTGTCTACAATAAAGTTTTGACTAATTAAGTTGTAGTACTAAAATTCTGTTAATATTTTTGGGAAATATCCAGTCCCCCTTCCCCCTTCTAGTAGTGACGCATTGAGTTTTCAAGAAGCCTTATACTGATGTTTATTTGGTTCAGTTTAGTCAGTAAAATTGTTTTGTTATCTTGTTTTCTTTTTCGTTTTTTTTTAACATGTCGAAACGATGTATTCCTGGTTAAGTATTGGCATTTTGGTTGCAAGAATTAATGAAACAGCGAATGATAATATGTTATGTCTATAATCATTATATGATTAAAATTTTTACTGAAATGTGCATTATACGTTTGTATTCTTTTTACAGAAGAAGGAGGTGATTTGAGTGATCTGGATCCAGTTCTTGAAATTCCAGAAGAAGATGGCGACATAGGCCTCCAGATGAAACCGACTAGAAGAGTCTGAGCTGAAAAATTTATCTAAAACGACGACGCAACTTCTTGCCCGGTGATGTTCACATTCTTTACTCCTGAATATTCAATCGCCACTTTGAGATGGCTGCACTCATTTTGTGATTCTGAGAGTGATTGACAGAGATTTTATTTTTTACGGGTGGATCAATGAAGTTCCATGACTATTCATCTGATACTGCTCCGTCAAACAATGCGGTTTTGTCGTTAACCTAGGAACTTCTGTATTTAGTGCCGTGCATTTTTAGAATCTCACATGGCCAGCTAATTTTTGCTAGTTCTATTATAATTACCATTATAAAAGGCTAACACATTTCCATAATTTGATCAATTTAAGCAAATCCAGGCACTGCCGTAGTTCTTCCGTTTGATTGTCTGGTCTTTGAACTAGATAAAAATAATCACGCGGAAAATTTTTGATTTCTACTTCTTCTAATCAAGCTTTTTTTGCAATTCTATTTGAGATGCGTAAACTGGTGTTAGAAGGAAGAAGGCAAAATGTACGGTATAATTTGGATACTCTGTTTTTTGAAGAACCGTTACTCTAACCTAGCTTGTACTTACACTGATGGATAAACAAGTATTTTCTATTAGGTTACTAGCGGTATCTTCTTTTTAATATATTTTTAGCTGTCAAAAATTGGGTTAATCGTTTATTTCCATGAGAATTTTTACAAGCTTTATGTAAAAATGTGCCATATTTTGAAATATAAAAGTATTGGAAGCCTAAATTAGGATGTATTTTCACTCGTGCTGTTTCAACTAAATAATTTTTTTTATACGGAGGGAAAAAACAGGCTTTTGAAAAACGAAAGCTATTCCTGCTTTCTTTTGTTTTTCCTTCTTTTGTTCTTTCTAAAGTGGTCCAAAAGGATTTCGTTATATAAAAAAAAGGCTTTATTTTCTATTAACTGGTAATTCTGAAAAACGAACTCGAAAAATAAGATTTAATTATTTAGAGTGTTGACCTGGTGATACATGGATATCCAATGCTTATTAGTTTTAGCTTTTTATTTGTTTTGATTTCTCTTTTTAAATATCAGGGAACGGTTATCATTAATATTATTGACTGGATCTAAAGATATCGTTCTTGGCTTAATTTCCTAAATAAGAGCCGAATTTAAAAATGTTAAGATTTTGTAAATGTTTCAAATTTTCACGTAATTCGTTCCCTGATTTGTTCACAACAGAGTTCTGGTAATTTTATGCGTAAATACGGATTGACAAAATTAAGTTATATCTTTGTGAAGAAATCTCAATTCTTAAAAGCAAATAAGTATAGAAGCTTTGATTTACAAACACTTACTAGACTTTGTACATATTTCAAAGTAGTATTGTTCCAAAAGCTAGTATCAACCACAAGCTAGTGGCCTCAAGCTTGATTGTACTTATACTTATTCAAGCGCAATGAATTCATTCCACAGCTATAGAATTATTATGGCTTTGTAGTACAGAATGCCTAAAATAAGATTATGTATTTAAAATAGTGTATTTGTGATAAAGACACTTGGGAATACGAAAATGTAAATTAGAGATAAGAGGTATCAGTCTAATGACTAATTATGTATAAGGAGCCTTTATTTGGGGTTCCTTATTGTGCTTAATTCAATTATTCAATATTATAAAAAACATCTGTATTTTATTGGGGGGAGAGGGGGAAAACATTTTTTTAAAGCAAGGTGGGGTCTTAATCCGTCTTCGGTTATACCCATCACAATCAATGATTTCAAATATTGTCTGTCATTTTTATATTACATTTTCCCACTGTTTACCTATATAGTTACCAGTTCTGAAATGTAGAAATAGTATCTTTATTAGTGTGTAAGCTAGAATAAAAGCGAGCACTTTGTAGCGCATTGATTATAAATGCAGTTATTATATTTTTCCCTATGGGATAAAAGTTGCGTGAGTTCTGGCTCAGACATTTTGTTAGCATGTATTCATTTTTTGTCTATAATAAATTTCTTTTTTACATGATTTGCTTAGTCATGAAGACACATTGGTTGGTACTAGAAATGTTGCAGAAGAATAGCGTGGAATTGCAATTTACTGCTAATTCCCTTGGAGGAGTTTCGGGGAATAAAAAGCTGAATTTTGCACACACTCAAGGATTGGTTTTTCCTCTTAAAGTAATAGATCCTCAGCTCTTAGTGATCAATTTTATTTGCCCCTTCCAACAGTTGAATTAAAATTTAGGAAAAAATTAATGCTATTGGATTGAATTTAGGGCATACTTAATCTTTAGCTATCGTTGATATTCAATTGCAGGCCGAAGCACGGTCCTAGGGCCTAGTAGACTCAAAAGGTCGAACGTTTTAGATCTTGATTTTTACTAAAGATCTTTCCGCCCCATCCAATGTTTTACTTCGAATTTTTGTTAGTTTGTAGCTGACTTTGTGCAAAATACTAGCACAAAAGAACGTCAAAATAAATATATTATTTTAGAATTCAGATCAGACTATAAATTGAAAAATTTGACCTTGCTAAAAACTAAAAATTATTGGCACATAATATATATATATAACATATAAAAGATGTGTACAAATAAATTTATATACCTAAACAAAATATATATCGATAAGTTTTCAAATTAACACAGAGGCAGAACTAAAAGAAAATAAATGCTTAAAATAACATAATAAAATTAAAATCAAGATTATTTAAAAAAAAATTATTTAATGATGAACCAAATATTAAATAAGAAGAAATAATTTTAGCCAACCGTATGCCAAACTAGTTTGTCCTTTGCAATTTCATTTTATGGATTTGAAATATTATTTTCAAAAGAGTCCCCTGGCCGTCGCTGTGCTCCCAAAGACGTTTGATTACCTGGCCGGGGTTTATTTATCCAATTTAACAGGATAAAAAAGAAAATCATCTACAAACTTCAAAATCAGAAACATAAAATAATTAAAAAAATGTTAAATTCTCAGTACTAGGCCTATTTAATTGTAATAAAGAGTTTTTATCTATTCGAACTTTAGAATGAGAGTTAACAAAAAAAAAAAAAAAAAAAAATTGAACGTTGAAGCCTAAAAAGAAACTAAAAATTACTCCTATCATCCGAGTGCATCATCCTCCTCAAGCTGAGAGGTAGGCCAAAGGGGAATCGGAAACAGAAGAAAACCGAACCTGCAGTGCTGTGGCATGGCTGTTTCTCGTCCAGGCAGTAAAAACTAGTGGCACCACATAAAATATATTGCTCCCAATTTGTAAATAAAAGAATGTTATAGTACTAGAATCTCTAGTGATATAGCAATGTAGAGGGGAACAAAAGAACCATCCTCTACCCCTCGAACGAAAACAGTGCTGTATTAGGTTCTATTTGGGTTTTTTAAATTAAATACTAAACAATCAACTCGACGGAAGAAATCGAGATAAGACACAGAAAAGGGATGCCCAAGGTAATTGGACAATATGACCAGCTTATAGCATCAAAACCAAATTTTCTGATGTCGATTTTGCAGGAAATTCTTCAAAACTACTCCTTTCCTTCTGAAAAATACTATAGCTTTACCTCGTTTGTATCTAGTCGTAGTCATCTTGCGTCTCCGTACGTTCTTTGCCCTTACGTTCGTGGGCCAGTGAACATTCCATGAAATCACACAGTCAGCGAATGATTTTGGCTCATCTTTCGCTCTGCCTAACTCAGCTGTTTTTCCACGGTTCTATTTGACTGCCTTGATTTTCCCTCTGATTATGGGTCGAGTGTATTGTTATGGATAAGGGAAGCGGATATCAGCTTTCAGAACACAAAGAGATCCATCTATTCCCCTAGTGACAAGGAATGGTAGTCTTTAATGTAGTAATCTACAAATTTGTAACTGCTCGGTGAATCCAGGACATCCAAAAAGCATGACTGATCTTTTACTAAAGAGTAAAAGATTTCAGTTGTTCATCCAGGTTTCTACTAGACTCCCTTGGCCAACCCTTTGAGCGAGGGGCAGATGTGTTGGTTTGATTAAGGGTAATAAAGGTTTCAATAAGTGGTGATCTCGTTTTGGACTGTCGCAAGACGAAGAATCTCTCTTACCCAGTGACAAGGATGTGGTAGTTTTTGATGGGCTTAATCTGCAAATTTGTAGCCGCTAGATCAATATAGAGGAGCTCAATTGCAGAATCTACTCGCAGCATCCCATCCATATTGGTACCGATTTTATAATAACCTTATATGAAACAAATCTTGGATTTCAACTTATGTTTTACATACCCATATGAAGGCGGTAATTGCGATATTTTACCCCATTCAAAGACAAGACGAAGAATCCCCCGGTTTTTATCCCCTCTTTTCTCCCAGAAAAAAAGTATCCTTATATTATATCTACTATCTTTATGTGTGAGTAATGATTGTGTAGGTATCTATGTTCTCGAAAACGGCTCCATATTTTTTCGGGAAAATTGGTATCTTGGGATATTCTCGCATAAAAAAAAAACGATCTAAATAGGTCAGAAATCTGAGAACAATCGTTAAGAGCCTTAAGTTTGGTTTTTCCAAATGACTTCATGTACTATGTTATTACATCATATAAGTATTTCTTATGACATCATATAAGTATTTTCTTATATGATAAGATTGTTGAGTTTCCAATGCAACAGTTATTTATATAATGTAATGTCTGTTGAAAGGCTCAAAAAGCGAAAATTTGCAGTTGCAACTACTATAAATGGTGATTCTTCGGAACCAACACCTGAACTATCAAACGTGATAAGATGTGAAATTTGACAACCTGGACCATCAATTACAACAACACCAATACGGACAGCTAAAGCAAAGGCCATTGCTAAATTGTCTGAAGTAGTCAAAATCCAAAAACGTATCAAAAATCAAAATGAATAGCAAAGACACGGGCGGTTAGAAGATATACGAAAACGACAATTAGAGCGTGTTAAAAATAAAAATGAAGGGCAAAGACACACGCGGTTAGAAGACATACGACACCGAACAAGTGAGCGAGTCAAAAATGAAAATGAAGAGCAGCGAGTCAATGAAAATCAACCTGGACAGCGAGAATTAAAACGTGTCAAAATTGAAAATGATAGCGATGATGATTGGGTTTGGGATTTTGACATGGATAAGGTCATGAATGCCTACCATACCTTTGTTAAAAAAAACAACAAAGATTGGGCGATAGGCCTACGTATTTCATAATGACAAAAGATAAGCCGAGGTGTAACGAACCAAACAAATTGAAAATGATAGCGATGATGATTGGGTTTTGGATTTTAACATAGATAGGGTCATCAATACCTACCATACTTTTGACAGTTTAAAATATGGACTGGATACATCGTTGAAAGAAAGAGAAGTTTTTGTCCCACCACCTATTCAATTAAAAGAAACAAAAGGTTCAGCGATACGGCTTTAATAATGACAAAAGACTAGCCAAGGCAAAAAAAGAAGTTTTTGTCCCACCACCTGAACAATTCTAAGAAACAAAGGTGGTTGTCAATGCCTTGCGCACCTTTGAAAATCAAAAACCTGGACTAGATAAATCTACTACTACTACTAACAACTCACCGCAGCACCAAGCCGCCTGAGATCAACACAGCTACGCATGCTTCTCCTCAATCCCAATCTATTTAAAGCCTCCCTTTTACACCCTCCCGGGAAGTTCCCATTTCCTTTAAATCTTTTCTTATGACGTCTTCCCACCGCAGACGAGGACAACCTGCTTTCCGTTTAGCCCCAGGCGGTTGGCCGAAAAGAACAATCTTCGGCAATCTGTCATCCTTCATCCGCACAACGTGCCCTAGCCACCTCAACCTTTCTTTCATTATAGCCCTGGAGAGCGGTATTGAACAACATTTTTCGTACAGCCTATTGTTTGAAATACGGTCAGTCAGCCGGGCACCCAGAACAATCCTTAAGCAATTTCTCTGGAAAACATCTAGCAAATCTTCATCCGCTTTTCGAAGCGCCCATGCTTCAGAGCCATATTTGACTACTGTCATCACTGTAGCTTCTAATATTCTAATCTTGGTTTGCAGACTTATCTTCCTATTCTTCCAAACTTTTTTTAACTGTTAAAAAACACCTTGAGGCTTGGCTATTCTACTTTTAACATCTTCACTGCTCTCACCATCTTCACTAATAATACTACCAAGATAAGTGAAGCTGCCCACCTCATCAATCTTTTCATTACCCAACGTCACCTTTTCATTTTCGCTTATTTCGAGACTTAGTTTTCTTAACATTAATTTTCAAACCTATTCTAGTACCCTGAACTCGCAAAACCTCTAAAAGTTCATTCGTTTTGCTCAAACTTTGCTCTAGGATGCTTAAATCATCAGCATAATCTAAGTCCAGGAGACTTATCCCCCCCCCCTTTTGGATTCAGTGGTCTTCCATTGCCTTTCCTGTGCTCCTTAAGACAAAGTCCATAAAAAATAATCCATATAAAAGGGATAGAACACCACCCTGTTTAACTCCTGATTTAATACAA
>JAQQPU010011361.1:11981-28129 GCA_029168905.1 Artemia sp. Kazakhstan ARC1039 | reverse complement strand
GTCTTTGCCTTTGCCTGGTTTGCCGGTGCCTTTTGTTGCTGATGTTTTCTAAAATTTGTCATATAAAACTGTAAACACTAAAAAACATTTTTGTTAAAATGTATAAAAATTTATAAAAATGAAGACTAACGACATCAGAAAATTGTTTTCAAATTCATGAATGTGTATTTGAAGTGAAATTCTAAAGTACTAAAAAAATTTTTTGAAGTGAAATTTAAATAAAGAACTGTTTATAAACGAAATTTACAGTAAATGAAGTAATTTCGATTCTATTTTCGCACATAATTTCAAAAGTTGAAACAATGCAGAGTAAGTTTAAGAAGGAATAGGTTAGCCTAATACAGATACCTTGATAAAATACTTAATAGTTTTCTGTGAGATAAAAGTGGCTTATTTTTATAAATGTACCACTTTTTGGTCACTTAGGTTGTAGGCTATGAGAATAGGTCCAAACAGAGTAAAAATTTAGTGTAAACTAGGCTACATAGAAATGCAAACATTTATTGGATAAGGATGATGCCATTCTAAAAAGTTTGCTTGTTTTAGAGGTTCCCAACAGTTTTATATTATTTATCCACCTATGTGGTCCAAGCATCAAACTTGGACCACAAACTTGGACATGCATTACTCAGGCTTATGTAGGCTAGAGACAAGTTTGGAGGTGCAGAGTAGTGTTTCTTCAAAAGGAGACAAGTTAAACAGAAAAAGGGTAAAATTCTACTTTAGCTACTTTTGGCTATCTTGGAAAGGGATTAGGTTAGGAAAATAAAACTTTCAGGGATGGATCTACAGGCTAAAGTAGCCTATGTCCTGGGAAGGTCTTTTGAAGTATATACCTCCACTCCTTCTCCCTCTAGAGGGTCCTGAAATTTGCCTATGTGACAGGTTTACCTATTGAAATTTTGACAAAACAACATTTTACCTTAATTTTCAGTTATCAGTTCTCTTTTCTCTGGTAGCCTAGCCTATTAGTTTGAAAAATGCAATTCCTGTTATTTGAGTATAATTTTAAGACATGTCAATGTTTTTTTTTTCAAAATTTAGGAAATGTATTTGTGTATCTTTATATCCTTGTATATTGGGATTGAGCAAATTTGTGAAGCTGAAAAAAAATTTGTGTCCTTCATTTAAGCAGAAGATCTATTTAGCAAGGTTTCACTTTTATAACACACAGATTTTTATAGGTCATTGAAGGTCAGGATCCTCTAGAGGGAGAAGTAGTAGATGTAGATACTTCAAAATACATTCCCAGGACATACTTTAGCCTATAGACCCATCCCTGTAAGTTTCATTTTCTTAACCTAACCCCTTTCCAAGATAGCCAAAAGTTGCTAAAATAGGATTTTACCAATATCAGTTCTTTGTTATTAGTAGCATTCCCTTATATTCCACCTGATTGTGCATTGATACTAGGTCTACATAAGATACTACATATCCATACTAGGTAGTATAACAGTAAACATAATGACTCAAGTTTGTTTGCTTTTATTTCTAGCTGATTTACCTTCAAACATCCACCATGTTGCCAGGGAAAATAGCATCTCTAGGCAAATCATTTGAAATCCTATACTGAATTTGCTTATCCAGATTAAGTAAGATAAATTAATAGATTTTAATGTCTACTTCTTTTGGAATTCCCCCCCCCCCCTTGAAGGTCCAGTAAATATGCAGGTGACAATATAATTTAGCTAGGATGAAACTGAAAACATTATTTAATGCCTTTTTTTATGCTCTTTCATAATTCAATAGTTGCATTTTTTACAAATTGCATCTTGAGCCTTTAAAGGTATTTCATTTTTATAACCACACAAAGAAGTTATCAACAGTACTTTGTAACCAGTTTAAACAGAGTCTGGAGAATTAATAAAAGTTAGGGTAGTGTGCAGACTTCAAACTCTGCCAGATAATAAATATATAAAAGAAGATAAATAAATATAAGAAGAAGTGCTAAAATATAACCCATACCTAAGACTTGAGATAAAGTGAACACAACACAAGAGTTAAAAAGAGCAAAGGTTTTAATTTGAAAAGAATCATGGTTTTTGGTTTTAAATGTATTGTTTTAAAAGAAAATCAAAGGAGATTTATAACTTGTAATATCAGTACAATGTTTGCATAATCTTCATAGTGAAATAAGAGTTTTGTGATATTAAGATAAACTAACTAATTACTAATATGTAAGCAAACAAAATGTTCCATAATATTTAAGTTATTACAGTGAGACTCAATGTCACACTGTAGAAAAAAAGGAAGTAAATTCACATTATGAAACTCAAAAGGAACAATTTATTTGTATTCACATCTTAAGCCAAGCAACTAACACCAGCAAGCTCCCAAAACCAACTACCCTTTCCAAATCCTTTTCCTGCCTTGTTTACAATCTTTTTTTTTTCACTTGGTACTTGTTATGATTCAAATCATACAAACAAAAAACACTTCCAAGGTGATACCAAGAAGAAATTTGTCCCTTAGTAAACAACCTGTATTAAAATTATACATGCAATAACAAGAAATTCTTACAAGTTAAGTTATTGAAAAGTTGTTAAAAACATATCACTAGTTTATAAAAAGTTGTTCAAGAGTAATACATTCCAAAAATACTTATTTATAACAATTCAAACCTCAATTATTGGGTAACACAAATATAAACCATTTTCCTAACATTTCAAGTTTTCACATGCTGTCAACAAAAGTAGTGCTGAATTTTGCAATTCAAAACTTTTCTGTTGACAAATCAGGGTATATATTTGCACATTAGGTGGGTGGTGGTGAGTAAATTTCATGGTAACTATGCAGTGGACCATATAATTTGGCTAGGATGACAGTGAAAACATCATTTGATGCTTTTTTTATGCTCTTTCATAATTCATATAAAATACCTTTGGGGCCCCTTTAAGGGATCAAGATGCAATTTGCAACAGAATCAATTGTTGAATTATGAAAGAGCACAAAAAAAGGCATCAAATGATGTATTCACTTTCATCCTAGCTAAATTATAGTGCCACCTACAAATTTATTGAAGGTCCAGCATAGCCTCAGTGTGGGCTAGGCTACATATCAAACTAAAAGAAACAGTAAAATTCTTACTTTTTAATGTGCATAATATCTATATTAATCAGATTATTATTTTTTATTACATTATTATTCCCCTTTTCAAGTCATAAATTAGTAGGTCCATGTTTTTTTTTGTTCAATATTCAATTGGGCACACTAGATATCTCCAAGACTACACAGCAGAAGCCCATTATACAACAAATAAAGCAGTAGAAATGAAAAAAAAATATTGTTAAGACAGTAGGGTAATAGCATACCCCCAGTACTCTGTCAATGCCTAATCTCAAGTAGATATCTTTATTAAAATACAGTAAGTAGTGAGTACTTACCCTATTAAGAAATGAAAAAAGTGTCTTTCCTTAAAGGACAACAGAATCTTAATCTTGGATATAGTGTAGGGGAACGTACCCATACTCAGGATAGGCCTAAAAAGACACACATGCCATATTGCAAAAATACCCAAAAATTGCACAACAATATCTTTGCAATAGGTGACACCTGCAAGGTCTTAAATCCAAAGTCGCAATTTTGTGTTGAAGTGGATAGGTCCTAAATTTCAGGTACTTTCTCAAAAATATTTTTTGAAGTTCTTTGAACTGTTTAGGAGATATAGGATTTGAAATGACTATTTACTTTCACTTCCTGATTCATTAGTTGCTTGTGAAATATAATTTCTGGGTCTGAAGCGTTCTTTTTACCATTTTAGATTAAAATTGAATTATTTTAGTGATGATGCCTGGTTTCATACCTGATTATTTGTACTTAAGACATGTCCTATGTATTGCAACTATAAAAAGAAATAGCCAGGGTTATTTCACTTTGACATGTTAAGATATTTTGACAATATGATGTCTTCATGTCTTGGAAGTCTGTGAGTTTGCCGATGAGTGTGCAAGAAAAAATGGATTGTTTTATAACTTACAGGAACATTGCCTCTTACTAGGATATCATATCCTGTTATGGCACTCTCTAATTTTGGCTCAACATAGTGCACAAAGTCCATATCACTTTTGTATGTTATGTATTATGAATAAACACTTCTTTCTGTAGATGCTTGTCAAGATGGTTTTTGAAGCTGTATAGATTTGGTGCTGACACTACTTCTTTGGGTAATGGGTTCCAGTCTTTAACTGCTCTATACGGCATTTCTTTTAGTCCAGGGAGTTGTTAGGTGGCATGTATCTGCACCTTTTCAATTTTGATAGCATCACCAATGTATGAGGGGCCCCAGACTATGGTTCCATACTCAATGGTTGGTCACACAAGGGCTTTTTAAAGTCTGGTGAAGGTTTTAGTGTCTGAATGCCTAAAAAACTGCCTGATTAGACCAATCAGCCTGCTTGCCTTATTTGCAATGAGATATGTGTGTTGGGGGAATTTTAGCCCTGAGTCTATAAAGGTCCCCAAGTCTCTTTCACAATCAGTGTGTGATATAACTGAGACAGTGTTTGTTCTTGCTAATGTGAGGGTGTCATTGATGTTTTTTGGCTTGGGTCCAATCCATAATGTCTTGCACTTTTTAGCATTAAAGCTTAATCCTAGGCTCTCAAGACTGCTATTCAACATGTTAGTGTCACTCTGCAGGATGGCTATATCTTCTTGTTTTGCCACTTGCCTGAAAAGCTTTGTGTTGTCTGCAAGGAGCTGGATGTGGTGGGTGATACCTTCAGTTATGTTATTTATGTGGAGGATGAAGAGTAGTGGCCCTGTCAAGTTGAGATGACAAGAAAAGAGCAGGCAAGAAATATTAATATGGGTTCATGTCAGGAAATCAAGGACTTTCACTCAGAAAACCTGAAGCAACTAGCCTCTCCAGGGGAACCAGTTTCAACTGCTACAATGTTAGCATCTTCTTCTCGAAGCTACATGGTATTATGACTAGGTATGCTTTCTCTCCCCAGAGTATATGGAATATGGATGAGTGCCTTTACCACCATACAAAGGCCACTCAAGCTTGTTGTTGAGATAGGAACACATCAAGTTGGAAGAACAAATTCTGCAGATAAAGGACATACTGTGGCAATTCTTAGCCTGTGTTTCATCATCTAGAAACTAAATTCCACCAATACTGGTCTTCCCAAGAAAAATGACAACAGCAAGGATGACTTTAGGGGCTTAATTAGGTACTGTTGCTTTTGTTAGTGACAGTGGCTGGACTACAGCTTCTATGTCCATTGTATTTCTTTATCACTTTGTCCCCGCTGTATGGCCAAGTAAAGAGAAGTTCCAGCTGTTTATTATGGATAATCACAAATCTTACTTATCAGTTGAAGCCATCAGGTAGCAAAAGATAATCAGGTTAACCTTGCCCCAACATGCATCACACAAACTGCAACCACTTTATCTTTTGGTCTTCTACTCTGTGAAATCCCATTATAACAAAGGTACTTCCAGTTTCTGTGTATGAAATCCCCCATTTTATTGGTGTTGTGTATCCCTTTTCATTCACCCAATTGAATATCATTGATGGTTTTCAAGTAACAGGTATTTGCCCCTTTAATGACAACAATTTTGTTAATGATGACTTTTTGCCAATAGCTGTAACTGACCATCCATTGGTTGAGCCTCTATCTGAGCAAAGAGATGAAGACATGACTTCCTCAAATCCAGAAGAAGGGGGAGGTGTAACCTCTCAACACATACAAGTCACATTCACTTCAGTCCAAACAGTTTAGCCTGATAATCATAGGCAGTGCAATAGCGCTGCCTAAGTAAAGAACAATGTTGGCACAATGTATTATTTATTTATTTATTTTTGTTCTTGGTCTTAGACCAGGGCACTTTATATCAAAGGAGTTGTCACAAAAACTTCAAAAAGGGCTCATTTGATTGGAAATTGGAGTGGCTATGTGCCCTTTTTAATAGTCAAACGCGATTGGAAGGCAACTAACACCCCTTCCACACCCAACATTTCCCCAAACATATCAAATAAAAATTTTAAGATAGCCATTTTGTTCAGCATAGTTGATTTCCAGATAGAAAATATGTTTTTGAGGAGGACACTCCCCTACAGTCCTCAGGAAGAGTTGTAAGTTATGCCCTGGGGACATATAAGATTTTTATAGAAAGCGTTGTCATAGAAACTTCAAAAAAGGCTCATTCAATTGGAAATTCAAAGGGCTAGTGCTCTTTTTAATAGTTAAAAGTGATGGGAGGGCAACTAACCCTCATCTCACACACACCTTTTCCCCAAACACATCCAATCAAAATTTTTAGATTGCCATTCTGTTCATCATAGTTGAAACTTCTGAAAATTTGGTCTTTCAAGATGACAACCCCCCCCCCCCCACAGCCCTCAGGGCAAGGGTTATAAGTTATGCCCTTGGGGCATATAAGGTTTTCATAGAAAGCATTGATGTACAAACTTCAAGAGGGGCTTGTGCAATTGAAAGTTGAAATGGCTAGTGCCCTTTTTGATAGTCAAAAGTGATTGGGAGGCAACTATCACCCCTTTCACGCCCACCATTCATCCAAACACATCCAATCAAAATTTTGAGATAGCCATTTTGTTCAACATAGTTGAAAGTTCTGGAAATTAGGTCATAGAGGATGATAACTCCCTCATAGCCCTCAGGGTTAGGGTTATAAGTTACACCCTGGGGGCATATAAGGTTTTTATTGAAAGCTTTGTTGTAGGAACTTGAAAAAGGGCAAATTCGATTGGAAATTCAAAGGGTTACTGTCCTTTTTAATAGGCGAAAGTGATTGGAGGGCAACTAACCCCCCTCTGATGCCCACCTTTTTTGCTGAATACATACAATCAAAATTTTAAATAGCCATTTTGTTCAACATATGCTAGTTGAAAGTTTTGGAAATTAGGTCTTTAAGGATGACAACCCCCCCCCCTCCCGCCACAGCCCTCGGGGTAAGGGTTGTAAGCTATGCCCTGGGGGTATGTAAGGTTTTTATTGAAAGCGTTGTTGTAGAAACTGCAAAAAGGGCTCATTCCATTGGATATTGAAATGGATAGTGGCCTTTTTAATAGACAAAAGTAAGTGGAGGGCAACTAACCCCCTCTCATGCCCACCATTTCCCCAAAAACATCCAATAAAAATTTTGAGATAGCCATTTTGTTCAACATAGTTGAAAAGTCTGGAAATTATGTCTTTGAGGATGACACTCCCCCCACAGCCCTCAGCGCAAGGGTTGTAAGTTATTCCCTGGGGGCATATAAGGTTCTATAGAAAGCATTGTTGTATAAATTTCAAAAAGGACTCATTCAATTGGGAATTCAAAGCGCTAGTGCCCTTTTTAGTAGTCAAAAGTGATTGGAGGGCAATTAACACTCCTCTCAAGCCTACCATTTCCCCAAACACATACAATCAAAATTTTGAGATAAACATTTTGTTCAACATAGTTGAAAGTTCTGGAAATTAGGTCTTTGCTAGTGTTGTCATATAAACTTAAAAAAAGACTCATTCAATTGGGAATTGAGAGGGATAGTGCCCTTATTAATAATCAAGAGTGATTGGAGGGTGAATGCCCCCTCCCATACCCATCATTTCCCCAAACACTTATGATCAACATTTTGATAGAGCAATTTTATTGAACGTAGTTGAAGGGGCCGGAAATTATGTTTTTGAGTAAGACAAACCCCCAACAGCCATCAGGGCTAAGGTTGTAAGTTATGCCCTGGGGCATATAATGTCACATAGAAAGTGTTGTTCTAAAACTAATAGAAATTTTGAGGTAGCCATTCTGTTCAAAATAGTCTAAATATCATATAACAAGACTTTTGGGGTTGAAACAAACCCCAAAGATTAGGAGTAAGAGTTGTAAGTTATGCCCATGGGGTATTAAAGGTTTTTATGGAAGGGATGGTTGTTTAACTTCAGAAGAGGCTTAGTCTTTCTCTTTGAAACGGACTATGTCAATATAAAACAAACAGAAATTAATCATAAAAACTTTTTGCACAAAATAAGTTTTTCAGAACCCTATGCTTTCTAAAAGCCAGAATATAATTTGTACTTTGCTGAAAAAAAATTCTTTTTTTAATGTTTTCCCTTATAACTTTAAGAAAACAAAAATTAATTAAGATTTTAAGGAATAAATATCAGCATATGTAGGTCTATATTAAACTTACAATGCAAATTTTTTCAGTAAATTCATTTGAATTTTTTCAAATGAAAAAATTCAGTTTTGGGTTTCATTTATTCATTGATACTGATCTGGGGTAGTTGTAGGCTATGCTTGCTAGATTATTTGATTCTATTTTTGTTCATTTTTGGTTTAATGGAGTTTTTTTAGTTTTTTTTGGAAAAATTTATTTTGTGCAAAAAGATTTTTTAATTAATATTATGATAAGGCCACATTCAAAAGCTACTCCTAGAAAGGCCACATAAAGAAGTCCACCAAAAAGAGTCTGCAGAATACTGACAGATAATCCAGAGGAAAAAAATATTGAGGAGCAGGCTATGCTTTGAAAAGCCAAGAAAGTGAAGAAGGCTCTCACAAACCCTTGTTTAAAGTCCAAATATTATAAGAAATAACCCTTTTTTTGAAAATGACAGCAGCTCAGAAGAGGTTTCAGTCTTGGAAGAGGTTTCAGGATTCAATGAAACAAATCCAAAGGAAGGACTTTCAGTTGAGAGGAGCCCTCCTTTTTCTGCTTTAAATGTTGCTAACTTTATTTTGATTCTTGAAAAAGAAACAAAAAGAGGAAAATGCCACAGTGCTGGTGAAACCACTTTAAAACTTGTTGAAGAACAAGAAGTAGAAGTTTGGTATTTCAAAAAATTGCTCCATTCTTGAAGTATGTCCCTAATGATGTTTCCTACTGGTATAGTTCACTGATATCACAACTCTCTTGCTAAGCTCTGAGCCTTTAGGACAAACTACAAGACAAGCAGGACACTGTATTTCCTCTTGATCTAGCAGAATTTGATATGCTGTACAGACATGAACAGTGGTTTTCTTGATCCTTTTATTACACATTTGTACTTCTTTCTTTCTGTTTATATAGTTTTACTCCATCATCTCTATTAAATAGCTGTGTTTTGTACCAAGAAGACATATTAGGGTCTGTCCCTAGTATGGTTACCTATTGTCCTATTATAGAGCCCCATTCCATGCTTGGGACAAAATGGGGGGGGGGGTGAAATTAATGCCTTTCCTTAAAAACTGAGTGAGCTCCCAGTTTTCAACCTTGAGGACAACTTTCTTAGTTAATGCAAAAGACGCTGAGAATTTTTGCTTCCTCATTATAAACCATGAGGGAGTTGGAGCCAAACAAAAAAAAATGTCCCAAGTAGGAATACTCTCTCCCTATATAGGTTTAGATAGTTGAGATTGGCTGACTGTAATCTTGGATAACCTATGTCTTTTCAACATTTAAATTCATTCAAATTAAGTTACCTATACAGCCTTGCCTATTTAGATGCAATTATTCTGCTTCATAAAACATGTCTTGGATTAAATCTGTTCAAGATTGAGTCTGTCTTTGATTTGGGTAAGTTGTTCTAAATTGAAATTTCTGTGTCCAAGATTGAACAGCATTTAGAAAAATTAAGGTCCATACTAGATGTTAGCATCAGTGGATAATTGAATGGGATTGTGTAGTCCCACTCATATTTCCATGACTTTTGACTTTTCCTTGTCAAGTCTGGACTTAAAGGACACAGCTGTGGGTGGAATCACTGTTTAATTTTGAAGACTATTCCAGTTGTTAACTACATGCTCATCAGAGAAGAGATGTTCCTGCATGTGTGTGTTAACTGGATGTTTTGACAGCTTATGTGAGTGCTTGTATATTGCTGGCTGGAATGTTTGGTTAAAGAGGGGATTATTAGGTTGAGTATTATACTTGTAGACCAGCATCATGTCACCACAGCAGCATCTAAAAACAAGTGTTGGAAGTTGCAAATGCTCTAGTCTCATCTTGTAAGGGATATCATGTAGGCCAGCTATATATATTGTGGCACACCTCTGAACTCCCTCAATAAGGCTGGTATGATTCTTATAGGAAGGGGAGGCAAGATGTGCACTGAAATCCAATAACTGCCTGACTACAGCCTTATAGAGCATTAGAAAGACTTTGCAAGAGCACCTAGTTATAGTGCATTTAAGGCTTGAATCTGCTCTTGAGACTACTTGTTGCCAGTGGCCATGGAATTTTAGTTATTCATCTATTAGTTCTCCCAGATATCTTTCTTCAGGACTAGTCTTAGGTACTGAGTTTGGCATTGAATTGGGATCAGACATGTTATACTAGCAACTAGAGTTATTGCTACCAAAGTGAAGAATACTGCATTTTGATTTGTTTAACTCAAGTAGCCAATCTTGTGCCCAAGTTTGAATTTTAAGAAATTCAGACTACAGGCTTTGGTCATTATCCAGTCCAAACAGCTTGGAGTCATTAGCATAAAGGGTGTTGTTGTTTTTGTCCCATTAACCATATTATAAATAATTTCTTAGACCACTCTGCTTTTCTATTTACAAAAAAATTAAGCAAGGAAAATGGGTTTTAATTTCAACAAAGCAGTGAACAAAAAATAAAGACAAAACAGGTCACAGAACCTGGGGTTCTGTGAACTTTTTTATTTGTTCAGGTAAATATAGTCTTCACTTTTAAGGTCCCATTTATTCACTGAATGTTGAGAGGAAAGTGACCCATTGTTTTCACTATATTCCATTGTTTTCACATCTGCTTTGGTTTTATTCTTACGTAGTAACATGAGTGCTGGAAGTTGTTTATAATGCGAATTTCAATTATTTTGTGTGTATGTGTCTAGTTGTCGTTTTTTTGTGTTATTTTTAAAAACAACAGTTTTTTTTCTCTTACTTTAAGTTTTTTTTGTTTTTCTGTGGAAAAAGACTCCCGGACATGGGGCCGAAATATTTGGAATTTTTTTTTATTAAAATACTGTTTTGTTTTAATTTTTTGTTCACTGCTTTGTGGAAATTAAAATCTGTTTTTCTTGCTTAATTTTTCTTTGACCATATTGTTGATATATATATGAGAAATATAATAGGACCCAAAACAATGTCTTGGGGAGCTCCACTGGCAACATCACATGCTCTGGAGAAATCCTTCTTGCCATACCAGTAAGAAACAGTCTGACCAGTAAGAAAGTATATGACCCAATCAACTACATCTGTGTTGGTAGCTGCTGCCATAAGTTCAATCTGAGTTGATTTTGAGGCACCTTGACAAAGGCCTAAGCCAGATCCAATAGAATCAAGTCCATGGGGGATTCCTTTATTCAAGCTATGTGTTTTGATGTTCTGTGTCTAAAGAAGATTGATTTCAACTGATTCCCATGGCTGAAAGCCATTCTTGTGAAAGAATAGAATATTATTGGTGAGAAGATGTACCAGAATTTCAAAATCCACAATCTGCTCAAGTGTTTTACCGCTGAAGTAAGACTAATAGGTATGTAGTTTCCCGCTTTGGTCCTGTCACCTTTCTTGAAAATTAGGGTGACAGGGGTCAGCTGTCTGTCCATTGGTACTTTTCTTGAATTAAACAACAGTTGGAATAGATCACACAGTGGTAGTGTAATTTCTTTGGCAAGCTCCTTCAGTAGTCTTGGATCCAAATTATCAGGACCAGCAGACTTGTTGATGTCTAGTGCATTAAGTTATTTTTGACAACTGGAGGTGAGAGTTGAATTGGTGGCATTGGCTTTGGGATGTCATATGTATCCAAGACCACAATAGGGTCTTGGAAAAAATACCCTATGTGTTTTTATTTATTTGAATTTGTGAGTGTTGTATAGCCTATGGTTAAAATATTTAATCTAATCAGATACTTTTGAAGAAGATTATGCCAAATCCATTGGTGAAACAGTCCGCTTTCTAACAAAAGATGTACATCTTTATTAAGACAAGATCTTTATTTGCATCTTTGCTAAGACAAGGCTAACACAGTATTTGATGTCTTAACAAAGCTCCTCACCCCCCCCCCTGATTATCCTGGATGTAGCCCTAATTATATATTTCTCCATTAGTTGAATCATGGGATATGCTGTTGGTTCTTTGTTAAAATAGGTTGCTCCAGGCTTGACTCAATATTAAATAAAAAAGAAACAAGTTGTTTCAACTGAAAGTAAGGAGTAACATTAAAACTTCAAACGAACAGAAATTATTACATGTATGAGGGGGTTCGCCCGCTTGTCAGTACCTCGCTCTTTACACTAAAGCTCAAATTTTGTTCCAATTCTTTAAGAATGACCCCTGAATCACAAAGGCTGTTTAATTAGAATAAATAGCTCTTTTGAAAGTACTAAAGAAAACTTTAGCGTAAAGAGCGAACCCCCTCATATATGTAATAATTTCTGTTCGTTTTAAGTTTTAATGTTGCTTCTTATTTTCAGTTGAAAAAACTTGTTTTTCTTATTTAATTTCTTATCGTTTTTTAAATAATGCCGGAAATTCTGGCACCCTCTTCATGGAAAATCCCCTTTGACCATGAGAAATTCCTCCATGGAAAGATCCTCCCATGTAGGAAGATTATTTTACTTTATTTCTGCTCACTCTTCACTAATGGAGGGCTCTTTCTATGTCCTTTATACAGAAACATCATTCATTCAGAAAAATAAATGATTTAGAAGAGAAAGGAAAAAAGTAAAAAATTTCTTAGACCCAACTATCTTTCCATTTATAATTAAGATGAAAGGAAAATATACTAACAGGTATAACTTTTAGTTAAGACGCTGAACTTGAACAGTAAAACTTGTGTATCCAAGAAGTCTGAAAATTTTGGATCCATATCTTGAAGCCTTGGCCTATAGGGAAAAAAATTATTGGATTTAACAAATTAACACCTGACTTACTAGAAAGTGACTAATATGAGAAAAATATAAGTAATCACTAATCCATCTTTTTACAAAATTCTGCTTGTTTTGTTTTTTTGTGCGTGTATGTTGCATGTGTGTTGAGCCCATTGTGTAAAACTCTGTTGCTTTCCACTTTCTAGATTTGATGCTACATTTTTACAAATTATAAATTATAAACAAAGTATTAAATAAGTAAATGAGAAAAACTTAAAGTTCAAAGGTGAATATTATTTTGTATTGATCAGAATTTCAAAACTCTTCAAGTACCATTCTTGGTGTAAATTGAAAAACATTAGTAAAATATGTATTAATTATGGTTTGATTTTGGACTTTAATAGAGTTAACACCTTGGACTGTCTCCAGTTTTGGAGACTTGTCTCCAGATTTAAAAAATTGATTGTGGAAGCATTGATCATAGGTAAACATGCAAAAATCACTAGGGATGTTAATTGGGGGGGGGGGGGGTAATTTCCCCCTTAAATTTGGAAAATAACCTTTTTTTTGGTGGTTTCATTGAAAAATAAGTTTTTGTGTCTCTAAAAAAAAAAAAAAATAAATAACAAAAAAATCCTCATCTCCCCTTTAAATTTCCATGAACGTGGCTTTCAGAAATTACTCTAACCACCAAATTAACAAGCCATCAAATTATAATTACCAGGTATGCATTGAAGAATTGGTAGGGATCAGCTTCTCAAATTATTTTTGTGTTTTCCTCTCTATTTTCGAATATATTTCTCTGTTTTTGCTGATTTGACATCAGTACAGACCTAATCTGACTTAGTGTCCAATTTTATGATTTTTTCTTTTATCTCTTTTGGGGTATTGACTAACTTCACCCCTCCAATCCCCCTTCCTTGATAAATTCATGTGTATGGACCTAGTGGTGTAGATTTTATCTGTTTCTGTGAGAAATAAATGTTAGATTATTTCTTGTTATATGTGTGTTTTTTTAATTTTCATAAACTAAAAGAATTTGAAACATGTATCAAGCTTCAGCATAAAAATAAACTTCAATGTCAGTTTCAGAAGAACTGAAAAGGGACCAAACAGATAAAGCTACATGCCATTTTATTTGTTGTCAATCTTTTGAATTAATGCACATTCCTCTTATTTTAGGTGGTTTTTCATTTGGAACTAATCCTCCTCCATCATTTTCAGCTACAGCCTCTACTCCAGGATTTTCTTTTGGTACATCAACTAATACTCCAACATCTGGGACGCTTTTAGGAAGTGCGGCTCCTGCATCTGGTATGCCAGGGAATTCTTACCTTGAATTTTATAGGCCTACTGTGGGTTCCAAAAATTAGGTGGTTGATAATTTGGTACTCTTAGTCTGGGTTATTTTTTTTCATAAGAGGCATATTTCTTTTTAATTTTTATACTTTTGGCAAAATAAAAGGGCAGGTGGGTGCTCTTTGATTAGATATGTCACCAAGGAAAGGACCCTGGGCCTCAAAATTTGAGATTGAATTAGGTCTCGCACCACTGTGTACAATAATTAGCTCCAAATAGTAAGACTAGCAAAAAAAAAGGTGTATTGAGAACACTTTACTAAAGCTACACTAACATGTAAACTGTTGTAAGGTAATTTTTTCCATTTGGAACCGACTCTGTTCTCTCATTCTCAGCTCAAGAACATCATGGAGCCTATGTGATTCTTTTTTTGGGGGTAATGATGATAACCTTCTCTTGGTGCCACTGAGAGTAGTATGCTCGAATAGGGGCATATTACTGATAATTTTAGTCACCTTCCAGCCACTGGCTGTCCTACCGAGTGACTGACCCTGAGGTAGGGTATTTTGTGTAGTATGCTGATAAGATTGGGTAGACTGAAACCAGTAATGTCTACCAAAACAATGCCTGGCAGGAGTCAAGCCCCTATACATATGTAGCACCAATCATGGCGTAAGAAAAGATTCTTTGTGGAACAATCTGAGGCGGGAGAAAGGAGTTCATTTGCTAACACCAGTTCCGAGGATCAAGTGTTGCTTGCTCTCGATGGGTACCAAATAATGGGCGACGCTCTCCTCTTTTGAGGGACAATTGTTGCCAGCCCAAGCTGGTCTGAAGCTATCTGGTAGAGCTCTCGGGTTAAGGAAAAATAATGATTGACACCCTCCACAAAAGCTGGAAAAAATAAATCGAAACCTCTCTCTCAAAACACAATGCCCAAGAGGGTAACAAGAGCCCAGTGCTTATTGGTACAATATTAATTTATATATTTACTGTTATTGGTTGAGGATGTAATAAAAGTGAACCTTTGTGGCATGAGCTTTGGTTTAGTTCCATGAGTCTACCCATAACAATGATAATAATAACAATAATATTCTTTTTTTAATTACCTCTTGCAAAATTTTATTCTAGTATAAATTCAAATATTTTAAATTATTATGTTTTCATGTTTAGGACTTCTAATCTCAATTAGAGAAAATCCCCCAGAAATTTAAACTTTTAAGAATTTTTTGTGACTTTAAGAGGTACGTTGTAAATATTGAACTATTTACTAATTTAGATGATTGTCCATTCTATACCAATGGATTTTTTTTTCTGGAACATTTTTTTAGAGCCTTGTATTGCTTCAACTCTCTTGATGTTATTGCTGCATGAATTTAGTTCAGCTTACAAGGACATCAATTGGTGAAAATGTAACTTTTTTCGATTCTTTTTAATGAAAAAAAATGATATTTTTCCAAGGACATACCAAAAAAGGTGTTCTTCAAAATCTAGAGGAAGAAAATAAAAATTTAGGCCAGGGAACATTTGCCCCAGCCTTCAGATAGGGGCCTGCCAGTCTTCCTTTTACATTGCACACTGTGTTTTTATTTGGCTTTTTTAGATAAATTATCTTATATATATGCATTTGTGTTTAATTTAGGTACTACTGGTTTCTCGTTTGGACAGTCTGCAGCTCCAGCTGGCTCCTCTGGACAAAGTCTCTTTGGTGGAACTTCGGCTCCTTTATTTAGCTCAACTAGTACCAATGTTGGAACAGGGACTTCATTTGGTTTAGGAGCTACCCCTGCATCCACTGCTTCTACAGTGCCATCTTTTGGCCTAGGTGGAACTTCTCAACCATCTGGAGTTGGTTAGTTTTCATTACTTGAGCTCCTTAATAGTTGATTTGATATTTAGAACGATACGGCAAAAGTATAATATTTTCTTATACTTTTAGTCTTATTATTAGGCTAAATAACTCGTTTTGTGTGAAAGTTTAGTCTATATTGTTTCCCTCAACTTAGTATTTTCTATTTAGTATTTTATATTATATTTTATATTATTTTATATTTTACTGTGACACTCTGCTAGCTTTACTGATAT
>JAQQPU010011360.1:13085-26784 GCA_029168905.1 Artemia sp. Kazakhstan ARC1039 | reverse complement strand
GGGGGGGGCTACTTGCCCTTCAATCACTTTCGGCTATAAAAAAGGACACTAGCCCTTTGAATTTCCAGTCCAATGAGCCTTTTATGAAGTTTCTTCGACAACATCTTCTATAAAAACCTTCTATGTCCCCAGGGCATAACTTAAAACCCTTGCCCCGAGGGTTTTGGGAGAGTGTCCTCTCAGAAAGATATTTTCTATCTGGAAATCAACTACGCTGAACAAAATGACTATCTCAAAATTTTGATTGGATGTTTTTGGGGGAAATATGGGCGTGGGGGGGATATTTGCCCTCAAATAACTTTCGACTATTACAAAGGGCACTAGCTACTCCAATTTCCAATTCAATAGCCCTTTTCGAAGTTTCTACGACAAAGCCTTCTATAAAAACCTTATATGCCCCCATGGCATAATTTAAAACCCTTGCCCCAAGGGTTGTAGGGGGATGTCGTCCTCAAAAACATATTTTCTATCTGGAAATAAACTACGCTGAACAAAATGGCTATCTCAAAATTTTGATTGGATGTGTTTGGAGGAATGATGGGTGTGTGGGGGGGTCTAGTTGCCCTCCAATCACTTTCGATTATAAAAAGGGCACTAGCCCTTTGAATTTCCAATCAAATGAGCCTTTTTTGAAGTTTCTACGACAACGCCTTCTATAAAAACTTATATGCCCCCATAGCATAACTTAAAACCCTTGCCCCAAGGGTTGTGGGGGAGTGTCCTACTCAAAAACATATTTTCTATCCGGATATAAACTACGCTGAACAAAATGGCTATCTAAAAATTTTGATTGGATGTGTTTGGGGGAGTGATGGGCGGGGGGGGGCTACTACTACTAACAACTCACCGCAGCACCAAGCCGCCTGAGGCCAACACAGCTACGCACGCTCCTCCTCTACCCCAATCAATTCAAAGCCTCCCTTTTTACACCCGCCCACGAAGTTCCCATTTCCTTTAAATCTTTCTTTATGACGTCTTCCCACCCCAGACGGGGACGACCTGCTTTCCGTTTAGCCCTAGATGGTTGGCCGAAAAGAACAATCTTCGGCTATCTGTCATCCTTCATCCACAAAACGTGCCCTAGCCACCTCAACCTTTCTTTCATTATAGCCCTAGAGAGCGGTATTGAACCACATTTTTCGTAAAGCCTATTGTTTGAAATACGGTCAGTCAGCCGGGTACCCAGAACAATCCTTAAGCAATTTCTCTGGAAAACATCTAGCAAATCTTCATCCGCTTTTCGGAGCGTCCATGCTTCAGAGCCATATTTGACCACTGTCATCACTGTAGCTTCTAATATTTTAATCTTGGTTTGCAGACTTATCTTCCTATTCTTCCAGACTTTTTTTAACTGTTAAAAAACACCCTGGGCCTTGGCTATTCTATTTTTGGCATCTTCATTACTCCCACCATCTTTACTAACAACACTACCAAGGTAAGTGAAGCTGCCCACCTGATCAATCTTTTCATTACCCAACGTCACCTTTTCATCTTCACTTATTCCTAGCCTTAGTGACTTAGTCTTCCTAACATTAATTTTCAAACTAATTCTAGCACCCTGAACTCGCAAAACCTCTAAAACTTCATTCATTTTACTCACACTTTCATCTAGGATGCTTCAATCATCAGCATAATCCAAGTGCAGGAGACTTTTTCCACCCCAATTTATTCCGTGGTAGTCCTTTGAATTTCCAATTGAATGAGCCTTTTTTGAAGTTTCTACGAAAACGTCTTCTATAAAAACCTTATGTGCCCCCAGGTCATAATTTACATCCCTTGCCCCGAGGGTTGTGGGGGAGTGTTAAACACCGAACCCTTGCTAAACACCGAACCGACTTAATGGACCAGAATTGCAAAGTGCTTGAAGGTGACCCAAATGCAGTCTGGAAGTATATTAAAAAGAAAAGGAGTCCGAAATCTCGCAAAGAAGAAATTTTGCCAAGTGAAAGTGATTGGAATAAATATTTCACCGACGAATTCTCACCGCCGAACAAGGCTCTCGAGGAAGAGTTCGAAAAAGAGCTCGACTCCCTCCTAGCGTCAAATGAACGAAGTGTCGGGTTCGTTGTAACTGTCTCTAGTATCCGTCATATGCTATCTAAACTGAAAAAGAAGTATTCTCGAGGTGATGATAATATTTGTGGAATGCATCTGGCTATTGGGGGTGACAGTGTGTTAAATCACCTTGCTCTTATGTACCAGATGATCTTTACCTGCGGTCTTGTCCCCGATGTTTTCTGTGTTGGTGTCGTTACACCAGTTCCCAAAAAAGGGAATGATCCCAGGAACTGTTCATCATACCGCCCCATAACTGTTGCGCCGGTATTCTGCAAACTCATGGAAATGCTTGTTTTTGGTGACCTAAGTGAAGCTTGTTATACTCCCGATTCGCAATTCGGGTTTAAGAGTGGTACTAGTCGCGAGCATGTTCATTCGTTGATAGCTAATCTTTTGCTCAGTGCTCACGATAATAATGATACACTTGTTCTAGCAAGCCACGATGTACGTAGAGCATTCGACTCCGGTATCCACGCACATATACTTAGTTCTGCTTGTAAACGCGGAGTTGACCGTTCGGTTGTCGTTGTATGGAGGAGCATGTATAGGAGACTGAGAGTGAAGATTAAAGTCCCCACTCATCGCGGTATGGTGGTATCCACCGTAGTTATACCTGTTCGTAAAGGTATCCGGCAAGGCTCCATTACTTCCCCTCCCCTATACAACAACAGTATTATCGTCCCTCAAGAATCTGCCAAAACGTGCTGCATATATCTAGGTATAGACGTGTCGCTCATCAATTACGCTGATGATATACTTAACGCAAGTAGGTCTGTTTCAAGGGTTGAGGATAACTACAATATATTGAGTGATGAATATGCTAAGATTGGGCTAGCTTTTAACGCTGCCAAAAGTGAAGTAGTTGTTTTTCGTCGCAACGCGAAAGATTCGACCCCGATTAGCGTGCTCCTAGGTGATACTGCGGTGAGCTCAAAGCCATCTCTCACTTACCTTGGACTGCCGATCGCTTCAGATCTGCGGTCTACTCGTGAAGCACTGGTTGAGCATTTTTCAGAAAAGGCACGCAAAGCATACGGACTACTCCTACCCTGCAAACGTATGTATAACTTCCATATACTCGGAAGGCTTTATTCCGTGTTCGTTATCCCGCATGTTCTGTCACTCTCGCCGTTTTGGTCTCTTTTCACCGAATCAGATAAGCGCTCAGTCCGTCGGGTTTACAAAAAGTATGCAAAATATCTGTTAAGTGTTACGCCATGGGAGAGAAATTCAAGAGTTTCGAAAAATTACAGCGTTGCGGACCCGACTACTGCAGCTACTGAGCGAATCGTCCGATTTCGGCGTTCGCTCAATCCTGATCATGATATGTACCGAGCTATCGTAGGCTAGTTTGATTACGAGTTTAGTATGCTGTATATAGATTGTTATTGAAGTCTTGTTGTTTCTCTTATTGCGTTTTCTTTTTCTCTTTTTTTTCTTTTTTTCATAACTCCGTTGTGTAACCTTAAATCGAATGAGCCCTTTTCAAGTTTCTACGACAAAGATTTCAATAAAAACCTATATGCCCCCAGGTCATAACTTATAATCCTTGCCCTGAAGACTGTGAGGGGAGTGTCCTGCTCAAAGGTAAAATTTCCTGAACTTTGACCGCGTGGAACAAAATGGCTATCTCAAAATTTTGATTGGAGGTGTTTGGGGAAATGGTGGGCATGGAAGTGATGTTAGTTGCCTCCCAATTACTTTCGACTATTAAAAAGGACGCTAGCCATTTTAATTTCTAATCGAATGAGCCCTTTTTGAAGCATCTACGACAACGCGTTCTATAAAAACTTTATATGCCCTCAGGGTATAACTTACAATCCTTGTTCTGAGGGCTGTGAGGGGGTGGTCATCCTCAAATACCTAATTTACAGAACTTAAACTCTGTTGAATAATGTGGCTATTTCAAATTTTTGATTGGATGTGTTTGGAGAAAAGGTGGGCGTGAGAAGGGGGTTAGTTGCCCTCCAATCACTTTCGATTATTAAAAAGGGCACTAACCCTTTGAATTTCCAATCGAAAGAGCCTTTTTTGAAGTTTCTACGACAAAACCTTCTATAAAAACCTTATATACCCCAGGGCATAACTTAAAACCCTTGCCCCGAGGGTTGTAGGGGAGTGTCCTCCTCAAAACATATTTTCTATCCGGAAATCAACTACGCTGAACAAAATGGCTATCTCAAAATTTTGATTAGATGTGTTTGGGGGAATGAGTGGCGGGGGGGGGGGAGGCGGGCTAGTTGCCCTTTAATCACTTTCGACTTTTAAAAAGGGCACTATCCCTTTGAATTTCCATTCGAATGGGCCCTTTTTGAAGTTTTTACGACAACATCTTCTATAAAAACCTTCTATGCCCCCAGGGCATAACTTAAAACCCTTGCCCCGAGGGTTTTGGGGGAGTGTTCTCCTCAAAAAGATATTTTCTGTCTGGAAATCAACTACGCTGAACAAAATGGCTTTCTCAAAATTTTTATTGCATTTGTTTGGGGGAATGATGAGCGGGGGGGCTAGTTGCCCTCCAATCACTTTAGACTATTAAAAAGGGCACTAGCTACTCCAATTTCCAATTCAATAGCCCTTTTCAAAGTTTTTACGACAAAGCCTTCTATAAAAACCTTATATGCCCCCAGGGCATAACTTAAAACCGTTGCCCCGAGGGTTTTAGGGGAGTGTCGTTTTCAAAAACATATTTTCTATCTGGAAATCCTTTACGCTGAACAAAATGGCTATCTCAAAATTTTGATTGGATGTGTTTGGGGGAATGATGGGTGCTGGGAGGGGGGGCTAGTTGCCCCCCAATCACGTTCGACTATTAAAAAGGGCACTAGTCCTTTGAATCTCCAATCTAATGAGCCTTTTTTGGAAGTTTCTACGACAACGCCTTCAATAAAAATTTATATGCCCCCAGGGCATAACTTAAAACCCTTGCCGCGAGGGTTGTGGGGGAGTTTCCTCCTCAAATACATATTTTCTACGCTACATATCAACTACGCTGAACAAAATGGCTATCTAAAAATTTTGATTGGATGTGTTTGGGGGAGTGATGGGCGTGGGGGGGGCTAGTTGCCCGCCAATCACTTTTGACTATTAAAAAGGGCACTATCCCTTTGAATTTCCAATCGAAAGAGCCTTTTTTGAAGTTTCTACGACAACGCCTTCTATAAAAGCCTTATATGCCCCCAGGGCATAACTTACATCCCTTCTCCCGAGGGTTTTAGGGGAGTCTACTCCTCAAAAAGATATTTTCTATCTGGAAATCAACTATGCTGAAAAAAATGGCTATCTCAAAATTTTGATTGGATGTGTTTGGGGGAATTATGGACGTGGGAGGAGGGGGGCTAGTTGCCCTCCTATCACTTTCGACTATTTAAAATGGCACTAGCCACTCCAATTTCCAACCGAATCAGCCATTTTCAAAGTTTCTACGACAACTCCTTCGATACGAAGTGCCCGGGTATGGAGAAGAAAAAGAAGAAAAAAGAAAAATAAATAATGCATTGTGTTCACATCGTTCTTTACTTAGGCAGCACTATCGCGCTGCCTATGATTAATACTCCTCCTAAACGTTCCCTAAAAGTTTCAACTTAATGCCACTAGTATTGTTAGTTACAGTAACCGTAGAAGAAACATTAAATGAATACACACTGTGTCTTCTTGCTATCTCAAAATCCGCAGCCTATGAAGGTGAAATTTTCAGATAATATTTTTATTGTACGGATGACAACCTGCCTTCCGTATGTAGGTTGTCAAAAGGGTATATCAACAATATCGTAGGGAAATTTTCGCATGTGAAATTAAAACTTACAACGCTTGTTGTGTGGGATGTTGAACTAACCAAAAGACAATATTTGCATCATAATACTAATGCTTCTACTCCTACTACTACTGTCACTATTACTATTACTGCTACTACTACTACTGCTACTAACAGCTAAGACTGCCACTATCAACTGTACTCTTAGGGCTACTACTATATTTACTGGTGCTACTACTACAACTAATAAACCTAAGGGTATTAAGGTGAAATTTTTGGGCAATATTGTAACTGTATTGAAATAAATCGAAACACACTATGCCCATATAGGCTGTTGAGAGGACGTATCAGCAATGCTTCAGGATTGGTTGATGGTATTAAGTTAAAAATTTCATTGTGTGTCGAAAAGGGTATGTTGAAAAAAAGGTGCTATTTGTATACTGCTACTAATTCTACTACTGCTACTATAACTATTACTACACATAATTACTGAACCTTTCAAAATTGCTGAAAAATTGATGTCTCGAAACTTTGTTTGGATATTTGTTATGGGAAATGATGGGCGTGGGAGGGGGGGGGTCTGTCAAATCACTTTGATTCTTAAAAAGGGCACTATAACTCATAATTTAAAATCAAATGACGCCCATCTGAATTTAATACTACCACCCATTCCATAAAAACCTTATATGCCCCCAGGGCATAACTTAAAATCCTTGCCCCACAGGCTCTGGGGGGGAGGGTTGTGTTAACCCTGAAAGCATTGTTATATGTTCTTTGGACTATTTTAAACAAAATTGCCATCGCAAAATTTCAATCAGGTGCACTTGGTGAAAAGAGGGGTAGTTGGGTGGGGCGGGGTGTGCTACTTGACCTCCATCCTTATTGAATCTTAAAAGGGAATCAGAACTTTCAATTTCAACCAAATGAACCACCTCTAAAGCTTATACAACCATCCGTTCCATAAGAACCTTAGATACCCCAGGGGCATAACTTACAACCCTCAGGCTCCGGTGGTAAGTATCAACCTCAAAAGCCTTGTTATATGATATTTGGACTATTTTGAATGAAAACACTGCCTCAAAATATCTATTGAATGCATCTCAAAAACACGACATGTTTGTGTGTGTCTGTGTTTGTGTGGGGGGAGGGGTAGCTGCGCTTTGATCACCTTGACTCTAAAAAAGGGCACTAGAACTTAAGATTACGAATCCAATGAGTCTCCTAAAAAGCAAATACGACCACCCTTTTTATAAGAACCTTATACGCCCCAAGGGCCTAACTTACAACGCTTTCCCTGAGAGCTGTAGGGTGGAGCGGTTTGTATTCCTCAAAGACATAATTTCCGAAACCTTCAACTACGATGAATAAAATTGTTATCTCCAAATTTTGATGCTAAGGTGTTAAGGTGTAATTTTGATGTTAAGGTGTTGTGTTTGATTGGAGGTGTTAAGGTAAAGGCTAAGCGTGGAGGGAGGGGGCTGTTTGATCTTAAATCACTTTGACTCTTAAATAAGACACTAAAACTTCCAATTTCATATCAAATAAGCTCTGTCTGATGTTCATACGACTGCCCATTCAATAAAAACCTTATTTGCCCTCGTAAAATAACTTAAAACGCCATACTCAGGGTGCTGGAGGGGGGGGTTGTACCATCCTTAGATACATTATTAAATGTTCTTTAGACTATTTTGAAAAAAATCGCTATCTCAAAATTTCAATGAGATGTGTTTGGTGAAGGGAGGGTTGTAGGAGAATGGGAGGCTATATGCCGGCCGTCAATTTTGACGCTTAAAAAGGAATTCAAACTTTCAATTTTCAACCAAATAAGCCTCTTCTAAAGTCAAACAACCATCCCTTCCATAAAAACCTTAAATACCCCCTGGGCATAACTTACAACCCTTGCTCCTGATCTCAGGTGTTTTTTTTCAACCCCAAAATCCTTGTTATATGATATTTAAACTATTTTGAATAGAATGGTTATCTCAAAATTTCTATTAGATGCATTTGGGACAATATGAAGCGTATATTGGGGGGAGGGGAGGCATCTGCGCTCTTATCACTTTGACGCTTAAAAAGAGCGCTAAAGCGTCTGATTACCAATCAAATGAGTCCCCTCCGAAGTTTATATGACCACTTTTTCGATAAGAACCTTATATGCTCATAGGGCATATCTTCCAATCCTTGCACTGAGGGCCGGGGGGATTTGTTTTCCACTAAGACATATTATACGGACCGCTCAAATACGTTGAACAAAATTACTATCTCAAAATTTATATAGGAAGTGTTTTGGGAATTATTGCTGTGGCGGGAGGTGGAGGGGGGAGGTATTTGCCCTTTGATCACTTTCGAATAATTAAAAAGGCACTAGTCCTCTCAATTTCAAATTGAGTGAGTCCTTTTTGAAGCTTCTAAGACATAAATTTCTATAAAAACCTTATTTGCCCCAAGGGCATAACTTACTCCACTTGTCCTGAGGGCTATGGACGGGGGGGGGGGCTGGTCATCCTCAAAGACATAATTTCCAGATCTCTCAACTGCGTTGAACAAAATGGTCATATTAAAATGTTGATTGGAAATGTTTGGGGAAGTGGTGGGCCTGGGGGAGGGGGGATTCTCCCTCCGATTACTTTTGACTATTAAATCAGGTAATATTCCTCTCAATTTCTAATCGAATGAGCCCTTTTGAAGTTTTTACGATAAAACTTTCTATAAAAACCTTATATGCCCCAAGGCATAACTTACAACCTTAGCCCCGAGGGCTTTGAGAGGGTTGTCACACTCATTTACGTAATTTCTGGACCCTTCGACTACGTTCATGAAAGTGGCTATATCAAAATGTTGATAAAGTGTTTGGGGAAATGATAAGCGTGGGTGAGGGGGCTTTCACTCTCCCATCACTTTTGACTATTAATTAGGAAACTAGCCCTCTCAGTTCCCGATTGAATCAGCCCTTTTTCGGAGTTTCTACGACAAAACTTTCAATAAAAACCTTATTTGCCCCCAGGGCATAACTTAAAAGCTTTGCCTTGGGGGCTGTGGAGGTTTTGTCATCATCAGACATAGTTTTTGGACCTTTCAACTAAGTTGAACAAAATAGCTATTTCAATGTTGATCAGATGTGTTTGGGGAAAAAGTGGGCGTGAGAAGGGTTAGTTGCCCTCCAATGACTTTCGACTATTAAAAATGGCACTAGCCCTTTCAATTTCTAATGGAATGAGCTCTTTTTGAAGTTTCTAGGACAATGCTTTCTATAAGAACCTTATATGCCCCCAGGGTATAACTTACAAACCTTTCCCTGAGGGGTGTGGGGGGGTTGTCATCTTCAATGACCTAATTTCCAGAACTTTCAACTACGTTGAACAAAATGTCTATCTCAAAATTTTGACTGCATATATTTGGGGAAATAGTGTTGCATGAGAGGGGGTTAGTCGCCCTCCAATCACTTTCGACTATAAAAAAGGACACTAGCCCTTTCAATTTCCGATCAAATGAGCCCTTTTTGAAGTTTCTAGGACAATGTTTTCTATAAAAATCTTATATAACCCCAGGGCATAACATAAAAGCCTTGCCCTGAGGGGTGCGGGGGGGGTGTCATCTCCAAGGACCTAATTTCCAGAACTTTCAACTACGTTGAACAAAATGGCTAACTCAAAACTTTAACTGGATGTACTTGGGGAAATAGTGGGACATAAGAGGGGGGCTAGTTGCCTTCCTATCACTTACGACTATTAAAAAGAGCACTAGCCCTTTGAATTTCGAATCGAATGAGCTATTTTTGAAGTTTCTACGAAAACATTTTCTATAAAAACCTTATATGCCCATAGTTGCCGTGAGGGCTGTGGGGGGAGTGTCATCCTCAAAGATATCTTCAGAGACAATTTCCTTTCCAGATGTATTTGGGGAAATAGTGGGGCATGAGAGAGGGGTTAGTTGCGCTCCTATCACTTCGACTATTAAAAAGGGCACTAGCTCTTTCAATTTTCAATCGAATGAGCCCTTTTTGAAGTTTCCACATCAACGCTTTTTATAAAAAAAACCTTATATGCCCCCAGGGCAAAACTTACAACCTTTGCCTTGAGCGCTTGAGGGGGGGGAGCATCCTCAAAGACCTAATTTTTAGATCTTTCAACTACCTTGAAAAATGGCTCCAACTTTTGATTGGATCTGTTTTTGGGGAAATAGTGGGCGTAAGAGGAGGGTTAATGCCCTCCAATCACTTTCTACTGTTACAAAGGGCACTAGCCCTTTCAATTTCCAATATAATGAGCCCCTTTTAAATTTTCTGTGACAATCCTTTCTATAAAAACCTAATAATCCCGAGGGCATAACTTACAGCCCTCGCCCTGGGAGTTCGGGGGGGTTTATCATTCTCAAAGACCTTCTATAAAAACTTAACAAAATGGCTGTCTCAAAATCTTGATTGGATGTGTTCGGGGAAATAATGAATGTGAGAGGGAGGTGAGTTGCCCTGCAATCACTTTTGCCTATTTAAAGGGCACTAGCCCTTTCAAATTCCAATTGAATGAGCCCTTTTTGTGGTTGAAGTTTCTACGACTACATTATCTATAAAAAGCTTGTATGCCCCCAGGGCAAAACTTACAACCCTTGCTCTGAGGGATGTAGGGGGGGGGTTGTCCTCCTCAAAACGTATTTGCGAGATTTTCAACAACGTTGGACAAAATGGCTATCTCAAAATTTTGATTGGATGTTTTTGGGGGAATGGTAGGCTGGGAAAGAGTATGAATTGTATTCCAATGACTTTCGGCTATTAGAAAGGGCACAAGACCTTCTAATTTCAAATAGAATTACGCCTTTTCGAAGTTTCTATGACAACTCCTTCGATACGAAGTGTCCTGGTCTAAAACAAACAAAGAAAGAAAGAACTAAGTAATACATTGTGCCAACATCGTTCTTTACTTAGGCACCGCTATTGCGCAGCCTATGATTAAATGGTCCTTGTGTTTCAGGAGTCCTTTTTAAGCAATTGGGACAAAATTCAAACTTTAGCTTAAAGAGCCAGGTGTTGAGGAGGGGGCAACCCCCTTTATATACGTAATAGTTTCTGTTCGTTTTAAGTTTAAATATTGCTCCTTACTTTCAGTTGAAAAAACTTGTTTTCTTATTTAATTTCTAATCGTTTTTTAAATAGTACCAGGGAATCTGGCCCCACCTTCACGGAGAAACCCCCTCCCCATGGAAATATCCCTAGACAATTCAATCAGGGTGAAAATTTACCCTGGACAATTACTCTTAACCACTCTGCGCGTAAAATTGAGACGGAAAAGAGAAAGCAAGACATATAGAAATAATTTTGTATAAAAATTCTGGGAAATTCCCCTAGTGTATAATTTTTTCCTGGCAAGTCACTCCCTGGAAACTTCCCTCCCCAAGGATAATTCCCCCTTGGATAAACCACAGCAGAAATTCGTCCCCCCGACCCGAAAATATATTTGATTGGAAATTGCTTTTTAATAGATGACAGTGATTGGGAGGCAATTAACACCCCTTCTACGCCCACCATTTCCCAAAGATATCCAATCAAAATTTTGAGATAACCATTTTGTTCAACGTAATTGATAGACCTGGCAAATATGTATTTGAGGAGGACAAACACCCCCCCCCCCCCAAAAAAAGGCCGCGGGGGAAGGGTTTTAAGTTCTGCCCTGAGGACATATAAGGTTTTTATAGATAGCATTGTCGTAGAAGCTTCAAACAGGGCTAATTCAATTGGAAATTGAAAGTACTAGTGCCCTTTTTAATAGTCAAAAGTGATAGCAGGGCAACTAATCCCCCTCTCAACCCCAACATTTCCCCAAATACATCCAATCAAAAATTTGAGATAGCCATTGTCTTCAACACGTTTGAAAGTTCTGGAAATTAGGTCTTTGAGGATGATAAGTCCCCAAAAACCCTCAGGGCAAGGGCTGTAAGTTATGCCCTGGCGATTATAAGGTTTTTATAGAAAGGGTTGTTATAAAAACTTCAACAGGGGGTCATTCGATTAGAAATTGAAATTGCTAGTGCCCTTCTTAATAGTAGAAAGCGATTAGAGGACGATAGCCCCCCTCTTACGCCCACCATTTCCCCAAACACATACATTCAAAATTTGGAGATAGCCATTTTCTCAACGTAACTGAAATTTCTGTATATTATGTCTTTGATGATGACCCCCCCCCCCCAAAGCCTTCAGGGCAAAGGTTGTACGTTGTGCTGTGGGGGCATATAAGGTTTTTATAGAAAGCGTTGTGGTAGAAACTCAAAAAAGGGCTTATTCGATTGCATATTGAAAAGGCTAGTCCCCTTTTTAATAGTTAAAACTGATTGGAGGGCAATCAAACCTCCTTTCACTTCAACCCCAGACAATCGCAAAGGCAGGGGTTGTAATTTATGCCCTGGTGACATATAAGCTTTTTATAGAAAGGGTTACTGTGGAAACTTCAAAAAGGGCTCATTCGATCAGACATTGAAAGGGCAAGTGCCTTTTTTAATAGTAGAAAGTATTTGGGGGGCAACTAGCCCCTCTCTCACACCCACCATTTCCCCAAACATATCCAATCCAAAATTTTGAGATAGCGATTTCTTTCAACGTAGTTGAAAGTTCTAGATATTAATAATAATAATAATAATTTATTTTTAACCCGCTAAGGTAACAAAAGCGGAGTATAAATAAAAGAAAAGAAAAAATACATACAAATCGACTAAATACACAGTAAAGACACTAAATCAATGAAGGAGGCGTACAAACCCATGATGAGCTGGGAGAGCCTTCACTGTCTGGGGGAGTTTAGGTCTTTGAGGGTGACAACCCCCCACAGCCCTCAGGGTAAGGGTTGTATGCTATGCCCTGGGGGCATATAAGGTTTTCATAGAAAGCGTTGTTGTAGAAACTTCAAAGAGGGCTCATTCGATTGGAAATTGAAAGGGCTAGTGCGCTTTTTAATAGTCGAAGCTGATTGAAGGGCAACTAACCCCCTCTCACGACCACCATTTCTCCAAATACATCCAATCAAAATTTTGATATAACAATTTTGTTCAACGTAGTTTAAAGGTCTGGAAATTAGGTAATTGACGATGATAACCCCCTCCCTCCCACAACCCTTAGGGCAAGGGTTTTAAGTTATGCCAATGGAGCATATAAGGTTCTTATAGACAGTGTTGTTGCAGAAACTACAAAAAGGTCTTATTCAATAAGGTCTTAAAATTAGGTATCTGAGGTTGGCAACCCAACCACAGTCCTAAGGGCTAGGACTATATGTTAAGCCCTGGGGGCATAAAACGTTTTTATAGAAAGTGTTGTCGTAGAATCGTCAAAACGGGCTAATTCGTTTGGAAGTTGAAAGGGCTACTGCCCCTTTTAATAGTAAAAGTAATTGGACGGCAACTAATCCCCCTCTCACGCCCACCATTTCCCCAAATACATCCAATCAAAATTTTGAGATAGCCATTTTTTCAACATTGTTTAAAGGTCCAAGCCTTTAGGTCTTCTTAAATTAGGTCTTTGAGGAATACAACCAACCCCCCTCCCCCACCCCCACCCAGCCCTCAGGGTAAGGTAAGTTATGCCCTGGGAGCATATAAGGTTTTTACATAAAGTGTTGTTGTAGAATCGTCAAAACGGGCTAATTCGATTGGAAATTGAAAGGGCTAGTGCCCCTTTTAATACTCAAAAGTGATTGGAGAACACCTAGCCCCCCTATCTCGTCCACCGTTTCCCCGAACACATTCAATCAAAACCTTAAGAAAAGCGATCGGAGGGCGAATGCCCCCCCCCCCTACGCCCATTATTTCTCCAAACACTTCTGATCAACATTTTGATATAGCCATTTTGCTGAGAGTAGTTTAAGGGTCTAGAAATTATGTCTTTGAGTATGACAACCCCCCCCCCCC
>JAQQPU010011360.1:0-12985 GCA_029168905.1 Artemia sp. Kazakhstan ARC1039 | reverse complement strand
CCCCCCCCCCCTGACTGCCCTCAGGGATAAGATTGTAATTTGTGTCCTGGATGCATACAAGGTTTTTATATAAAGCGCTGTCGTAAAAACTTCAAAAGGGCTCATTCGATTGTAAATTAAGAGGGCCATTGCCCTTTATAATAGTCGAAAGTAATCGGAGTGAGAATCGCCCACCGCGCCCATCATTTCCCGAAACATTTAGGATCAACGTTTTGATACGGCCATTTTGTTCAATGTAGTTGAAAGGTCTGGAAATTATGTCTTTGAGGATGAAAACCTCCCCCCCCCGATAGCCTTCAGGACAAGGGTCGTAAGTTGTGCCCTTGTGGCATATAAGGTTCTTATGGAAAGTTCTGTCGTAGAGGCTTCAAAAAGGGTTCATTCAATTAAAAATTGAGAGGACTAGTGCCTTTTTTATTAGTCGAAAGTGATAAAAGGGCAATTGCTCCCCTCCACGCCCATCATATGCTCAAATACTTCCAATCAATATTTGAGATAGCGATTACGTTCAACGTATTTGAAAGGCCTGGAAATTATGTTTTTGAGGATAACAAATCCCCCCAGCCCTCAGGCCAAGGGTTGCAAGGTATGCCCAAAGAGCATGTAAGGTATATATAGGAAGCATGTTCATTTAAACTTTGGAGGGGCTCGTTGGATTGGTAATCAGACGCTCTAGTGCTCTTTTTAAGAGTCAAAGTGATCGGAGGGCAGCTATACCCCCTCCACACACACAAACACACACGTCGTATTGTCCCGAAATGCATCTAATAGAAATTTTGAAATAGCCTATTTATTCAAAATAGTCTAAATATCATATACAAACTTTTTCCACAAAATAAGTTTTTCAAAAAAAGTAAAGAACTCCAATAAACCAAAAATGAAAAAAATAGAATCAAATAATCTACCAAGCATACAACTATCACAAATCAGTATCAATAAATAAATGAAACCCAAAACAAACATATATCAAAATAATTAACAGAGTCAGACTCAAAACGAGCAGAAATTAATATGAGTGGGGTTCTACACCCCTATGCTTTCTAAAAGCCAGAATATAATTTGTACTTTACTGAAAAAGAATCTTTTAAATATTTTCATTTTTATAACTTAAAGAAATCAAAATTAATTAAGATTTTAAAAATAAATATCAGCATGTGTATATTAAACTGACAATGCACATTTTTTTTCAGTAAATTAATTTGAATTTTTTCAAATGAATATTAAAGTTTTTTTTAATGAATTAGAACAATAAGACGCTTTTTTAAAAGTGCTAAAAAACTTTGGTGTAAAGAGCGAGGTGTTGAGGAGGGGGCAACCCCCTTTATATGCGTAATAATTTCTGTTCGTTTTGAGTTTTAATGTTTCTCCTTACTTTCAGTTGAAACAACTTTTTTTTTAAATTTAATTTCTATTAAGATGACACCCCTTTTTGGGGATGTTCTCCCCTTTTTTCTTAAATTAAACATACTTTTTCAGGGTCGTAACTTTTTATGGATAATCTTAACATTCATGAATTTTATGTATTTGGAATTGAAACAAAAAGGAAGTTTTTTTTACCATGAACTGCTTGATTTTTTTTAACATGGCACATGGTGCCCATTAGCGGTAAAAAAAAACAATACAAATTCAAAACTGTTTATCATTAAAAATTTTTTGTCTGAAGTATGCAAAATTTTTAATAAAAATTCAAAAATAAACAACTATCATTTTCAATTTTGACACGTTTTGATTCTCGCTGTCCAGGTTGATTTTCATTGACTCGCTCATTTGTTCGGTGTCGCAAGTCTTCTAACCGCGTGTGTATTTGCTCTTCATTTTCATTTTTGACACGATCCCGCTTTTCTTCTAACCACGTGTGTCTTTGCTCTTCATTTTCATTTTTGACTCGCTCACATGTTTGGTGTCGCATGTCTTCTAACCACGTGTGTCTTTGTTCTTTTTTTTCATTTTTGACACGCTCTTATCCTTTCCGCATATCTTCTAACCACCCATGTGTTTACTCTTCAATTTGATTTTTGACACGTTTTTCGATTTTGATTACTTCAAACAATTTAGTAATGGCCTTTGCTTCAGCTGCACGTATTGGTATTGTTCAAATTAATGGTCCAAGTTGTCGATTTTCGCATCTTATCACGTTTGATAGATCAGGTGTTGGTTCCAAATAATCATCGTTTATAGTAACTGCAACTGCAGATTTTTGGTTTTTGGGCCTTCCAACAGACATCGTATTATATCAATAACTGATTCATTGGAAACTTAACAATCTTATTTACCGTATGCTATGCATGACATCATATAAGACAATGCTTAAATGATGTCATAAGAAATGCTTATATGATGTATTAACATAGTACATGATGTCATTTGCAAAAACCAAAATTAAGACTCTTAACGAATTTTCTCAGACTTTTACCTGTCTAGATCGTTGTTTTTGCAAGAATATACCAAGATACCAATTTTTTCGAAAGACTATAGAGCCATTTTCTCGCCGCCTAGCCCCGGCCCTCGGCACACGGCAGGCTTATATATATGAATTCTCATTATCGCGTGTCTTCTAACCACGGACAATTTGCTGTCTTTTCATACTGAGTTTGTTCAAAGGTATTTTGATTATTAATGCAAGTTGGCAGACAATTTGAGACAATTTGCTGTCTTTTTAATCTGGGTCTTTTCAAAGATATTTGATTATTAAAGCAAGTCCGTTTTCTAACAACGATATCTACTAAGCTTTAAACAGTGGGTTTAATTTTTTAGGATTTTTCAGTTGTTCTAACCCTTTTTAAATATATAGAAATTTTTATGCAGCTACTAGTTTTTGGTTTTGTACGCAATTTATTGTCTTTTCATACTGTTTTTTTTCACAGATATTTGGTTATTGACGCTAGTCCAATTTCAAACAACGATATGTAGGCTACTAAGCTTCAAACCTTTGGTTTTCTCTTTTAAGGTTTTTTAGTTGTTGTAATTCCTTGTCAAAATAGAGAATCATCATTTGTAATAATTGTAATTTTTCGCCTCTTGTGCCTTCCTTCTGACATTATATAACTGGTTGCGTAAAAATGGTTTTCTTTTTAAGGTTTTTGAATTGTTGTATTCCTTTGTCAAAATAGAGAATCATCATTTGTAAATTTTTTTCTTTGGGGCCTTCCTGCTGACATAATATAACTGGTTGCGTTCAAACCTGTAAGTTTAATCACCTAGCGAGTTGATTTTATCTAAAAAAAAAAAAAAAAAAATAATTCTCAGGTATTTATCTAGTTTGAATTAAAACATTAAAGTTATCGCTCAGGCATCGTAAATATTTTTTTAAAATTTACATAATAGCCTTAACGATTCTGACTGAATTTATTTTTTTTATTTTTTTTTCATGTCTTAAAAAGATATTGCTTATAGTTAAAACAAAACCAATTTGGTAACGATGTATTTTGTAACAACGATTTCTACTAAGCTTCAAACTTTTGATTTAATTTTCTAAGGTTTTTGAATTGTTGTAATCCCTTGCTAAAATATATACACATGTTTTTGCAATTACCAGTTTTTTGCTCTTTACGCAATTTAATTTCTGTTCATACTGAGTCTTTTCAAAAATATTTGATTATTGAATTAGGTCCGAGTTCTATAAAAAATTTCTGCTAAGCTTCAAACTTTTGGTTTTCTTTTTTAAGGTTTTTGAATTGTTGTAATCCCTTGTCAAAATATATACAAATGTTTTTGCAATTACCATTTTGTTTTCTCGTTAAGCAAACCTTTCCATGCATGAAAATATTCAATTTTTTCCACTTAAGTGTGACAAGTATGACAATGTAATTGCAATACTGATGTATTTAAAAACAAGGTCATTCATATAAATTTTTTTCCAAAATTGAGGCTCTTGACGAATTTTCTCAAACTTCTGACCTATCTAGATCGTTTGTTTAAGGCCAGAATATCTCAGGATACAAATTTTCCCGAAAAAATATGAAGCCGTTTTCAAGAAAAATTAAATACATAAATAAATACACAAATATTGCTCACTTGCAAAGACATGGGCGGTTTGAATATATGCAAAAACGACAATTAGAGCGCGTTGAAAATGATAATGAAGAGCAAAGACACACGCGGCGAGAAGACATACGACACCGAGCAAGTAAACGAGTCAAAAATGAAAATGAAGAGCAAAGACACACACGGTTAGAAGAAAAGCAGTGGCGTGTCGAAAATGAAAATGAAAAGACACACGATTAGAAGACATTCGACACCGAGGATTTGAGCAATTCAAAAATGAAAATGAAGAGCAAAGACACACGCGGTCAGAAGACATGCGACACCGAACATATGAGTGAGTAAATGAAAATCAACCTGGACAGCGATAATCAAAACTGGTCAAAATTGAAAATGATAGCGATGATGATTGGATTTGGGATTTTGACATAGATAAGATCATCAATGCCTACCATACATTTGTTAAAAAAAAACAAAGGTTCGGCGATATGAATTTGATAATGACAAAAGATAAGCCGAGGTAAAACGAACCAAACAAATTGAAAATGATAGTGATGATGATTGGGTTTTGGATTTTGACATGGATAAGGCCATCAATGCCTACCGTACCCTTGAAAGTCAAAATTATGGACTATATAAATCGTTGGAAGAAAAAGAAGTTTTTGTCCCACCACCTGAACAATATTGTCTGCGTTTTGAAGACAAGTCACAGTGGACAGTGATGATCTATATATAGAAGCCTAATATCCGTATTTATTAATAATTTATCCGTAATATCCGTAATTTATCAGTAATATCCGAAAAAACTTCGTCTTAATCCTAACAATTATTCATTCGTAGTTTCTTGAAAGATTTTGGGAGTTCCTCTATTTATTGAGAGTTAACAGGCAAAGCGTTAAATTTCTCAGCCATATTCACGCCTTGTTAATTACCTAGGCGTTCCTAAGATGAAAATTTTGCCACGAGGTCTCATTAGGCTAAATTTATTAAGGAACTCGGGAATAACCTAGAAATTGAAGTATATTAATTCAGGGAAGGTTTAGCTTATTATTGCATGCCTGACTTCAATCAGATCCCTATTTTCCAAAAACCGTTACAGTTATGTTATTTAATCTCGTTGATTCATTTCTTTAAGTAGAAAAAGTGATTATTAATTATATTCTAACCATGGTTGAACCATTTATAAAATCAGTTTTACATTCTGTTTTTCATAACTCTTTTCACACTTTGGTCACTTTTTTGTCTGTTGTAGCGTTTCATATTTCTAACCATTCTTGCTAACAAACCTTAGAATTAGTGACAATATTGACCTAAATTACTTAAAATGTCAGTTAAAGTAATTTAATATACAAATTTCACTCCAATTCGTTTTGTGTGGAATGTCTCACTATATAAAGGAAGTTTATGTTTCAAAAATCATGTAAACTGCTTCGAGAAGTCTATTCAATGAAACACATTAAACAAATGCAATACAAATAAGTGTGTTTGCTTTGCATTGGGCAAGTAAAACAAACCCCATTACGAACAGGGTGTATTTGTTAAGTCCTAATAAGCTTTCAGTTCTATTCAAGGTGTTATTTTTTTTTGTATCATATTTTTTTGCTTTAGCCCTCCCGCCCTTGAAAAAAGAAAAGATTGACTGAACTACCTCTTAAAGTCAGGGTTCAACAGTGTAGTACTGTACATAAATCAATGAAATTTTAAACTAAATCGGTCATTGAAATCTAACTTTCTATGGGTTTCTAAGGGTTTAGTAATCCTGCATTGCAAATGAACCTCAGACTTGTTTAGAGGTGCAGTGTACCACCCTATACCCTAGATTCTTAGGGAGTTCATTGTTGCAGCAATAGCTGCACCTTGAAAAAAAAAGAAAGAAAAATACACAATGTAGTAAAAAAAATTAAATTTATAGGTGACTCAGTAATGGTAACTATTATTTTCTTTAGTTTTGAGAATAAATATCTATTACCAAACCAAAGTTATAAGAAATTTGAAATGGAGCCTGTTGATTCTCGAAATGACGGCAGACCAAAATGAAAAGCGCACCATTGGAGATACCATGATCGAAAACGCTGTACGGGATTAAGGGTGGGCACTGTTCTGTTTTTTTGAAGAAACAGGAAGAAAAATAAACAGGGCTTGAATGAAACAGAACAGAAACAGAACATGTCAACAAAAAAACAGAAGACCTGTTTCTGTTTCTGTTCTGTTTTTTGGTAAAAACAGACAAAAGCTGTTTTCATTCAAAAAATAGCTGTTTAAAATGCTGTTTTTCGAACATCTAAAGCTTAAAGAAGAAAAAATTTGTAAATGATAAGTTTTGGCTTATTATCAGTACTATTGCAGCATTTTCCACCAAAAAGAATAGTTTTTCAATAAAGGGGCGAAAAACTGTCTATGGACACAACATCGCCATCCTTTTTTATGGTTTTTCTCTTCCATTTTCTTGTTCTTTTTTTCCAAAAATGCGCTTTTATGTTTATACAGAATCTCCTTGAATTTCCCGGAAATGCATACTAATTACTTGAGACGTTTTGAAAATAAAATAATTTTCGTCGTCAAATTGCGCAGTCAGCTCAAAGTCATTAGTGTTTAAGCAGAGCCCATAGTTGCTTTGGCGGGGGACAGTCTCACCCTCCAGACCATGCTTTCCCCTTCCCCCATCCTGATGTTTGGAAGCCATCTGAAATAATGTATGAAAGAAGAAAAATGCACGGGAAAATGACACTTCTTACCACCAAGTCAAAAATTTTCGTTGTCTCGTAGGTTAAAACATCTTTTTAAGGTTAATTATTTCCTAGCCAATTTGTGTGAGAGATAAATCAAAAGGAAAATTCATGCTTTAAGGGTACTTTGTATATTTTTACGACGCTTTGCGCTAGAAAATAATGTTCTAGGCCCTCCACCGAATTCATTCTTAAGTATATATGTAAAATGAAAAATCTCAAATTCTGAATTTCAAAGAAACTTAAATCCTTTGCTACACAATACTTTCTTTAAGCAATCTCTTTTCTTAATAAGTTTTCAAAGGGATGCAATATAAAAACAATTGCACTTTTTGATAACTTATTACGAAAATTTCTTTCGTTTTGCGGCAGAAAATACTTTCTCCGACCCATAAACATGCTTCATTATAGAAAGTATTACTACATCAAACTTTTGTTTTAAGAATACGAGTGGACATGCCTTTGATTATTTAGGAACCTTTTCATGGTCGTGAAAAACAAAGGTCGAAGGAAAAGGGGTAGTGAAAACATCGACTATCAATGTTTGAGCAAGTGTAAACTGTCTTCGGATCGGATAGTCTGTGTTGCAACCTCATTTTTTGACAGACTCCCAGATCCCCACTCTTTTTGTCCATTAGTTTCACCACCCTCTTCTTTAGACACTGCATTGGTTTATTCAGATTCTTCAGCAAGCGTATATTCATTTCCGGAGCTTTCAGAACAAGGAACAGAAAGGCCGTCTGAATCGTTTTCAACAGTTGGATCAACGTCTTCGACTTCATCAAAGGATTCCAAGCAATCTTCTTAAGGGATGTCATTGGCTAAGCTTCTAGTGGACAAAAACCCAAGAACGCGTGCAACAGATGAATGAAGACAATGTTAAAAACATGAAGTTCAGGAAAGGGCTCATATCCTACAGGCTTCGGTGACATTGTTCCCAGAATCAGTCACGACGTGGAACATCTTAGGCCCGTATTTTAGCACTAAGATCTTACATCTTTCTGCAAAGATTATCGTTTTTCAACTCATCTTTGTTCTAAGATCTTACAGCTTGCTGATATTGGCAAAATACGTGAAAGACGCCATCTTTCTGCCATATAGAACAATGATGAGAGAACTTTGATGATCTACTCATCATTGTTCTCAGACCGCTGATCAGAGCAGAATGATGAAAGACGTTTGCACAAAAACGACCAAAGATGTAAGATCTTTGATCAAAGATTTCACTTTTAAGCGTTTTCTGACAAAAGATGTAAGATCTTAGCACATTGATGATTGAAAAAACAGGCCTCTTATCTGTTATTGAAAACTTACTGATTGCAACTTGGATTGCTGAAAGGATGTTAGTAGTTGTATTAGAATGCTTATGCCTCTTGAAATGAGAAAGATAGTGGTGCAACCTCTGCTTATTTTTCATATTCCTGGGATAATAGGCAGTGATCAAACAGTTTGGGGTAACGAACTGTAAGTAAGGAGCGACCCGGCTCAATGGTAACCGAAACTCTAGAAAACGGTATTTTGATACAAATAGATACATCAAAAGAATCACATTTTAATGCTGATTTCAAATATATAAGTTTCATCAAGTTTAATGCTACCCATCAAAAGTTAGGCACCTGAGAAAATTTGGCTGATTTTCGACAAAAGGGGAAAAGACCCCCTAAAAGTTATAGAACCTTAATGAAAATCACACCATCATATTCCACGTATCAGAGAACACTACTGTAGAGGTTTCAAGCTCCAATCTACAAAAATGTGGAATTTTGCATTTTTTGCCAGAAGAAAGATCACGGGTGCGTGTTTATTTGTTTGTTTTTTTTCCCAGGGGTGATCGTATCGAACCAGTTGTCCTAGAATATCGTGGGAGGGCTCATTGGAATGGAAATTGAAAGTTCTAGTGCCCTTTTTAAGTGACCAAAAAAATGGAGGGCAATTAGGCCCCCTCCCACGCTCATTTTTTTCCCAAAGTCACCTGATCAAAATTTTGAGATAGCCATTTTGTTCGGCATGTTCGAAAATATTATAAGTATATCTTTTAGGATGACTTAATCCCCCGAAGTTCCCGGGGGGAGGGCTGAAAGTTATGAACTTTACCCAATGTTAACATATAGTATTGGTTATTTGGAAGTATACAGACGTTTTCAGGGGAGATTTTTCCTGGTAGTAAGGGGTGGGTGGGTCAGGGGTCATATGGGCGGATCTCTCCATGAAGGAAGTTTTCATGGGGGAAGGGACATTGCTATGAAGGGGACGCCGGACTTCCCAGCATTATTTAAAAAAAGACCATAAATTTAATAAAAAAAACAAGTATTTCAGCTGCAACAGCAGCAACATCGAAACTTTAAACGAACAGAAAATATTACATATATAATTGGGTTCACCCCGTAGTCAATGCCTCGCTCTTTAAGCCAAAGATTTTTTAGTACTTTCATAAGAGCTATTTATTCTAATTAACGGCCTTTGTGATTAAGCGGTCATTTCTAAAGAATTGGAACAAAATTTGAACTTTCGCTTAAAGAGCAAGGTATTGACTAGGGAGCGAACCCCCTAATAAACGTATTAAAAATATATGAATATAGAAGTTCGTTACGATAAACTTGTTCCCCCCCCCCTAAAAAAATCCTGGATGCCCCTGACCACATCCTAGTTTCATTTGTTGATAAAAAAAAACTTAAGTGGACGAAGTTCGTTTTTCCTTTTTCTGTGTTTTCCGGTCTGCCTTTTACTTTTCTGCTCTTTTACTACTGAAGCACATGAGGTCTATCATTGACATGCTGAAATGAATATAACCTGATATGAAAAGCTTAGGCCTACATCAACACTAATTTCTTCCCAAGTAATGTGAATTAATACCATATCTCTGTGTCTTCTGTCAGGTTCATTATGCGGTTGGGAAAACTGATTATATAAGTTTCCATCTGTTCTAATTAAAAAAACAAAAAAAAAATACGACTTTAATCTTCATATTGGTTGATCAATCACAAAGATTATGTTTGAGAGTTAAACATAGCTCGACTTTTCAAATGTTCATATGAGATCCGCAATTAGTTCTTTATTTGTTCGTGATTTTCATCTTATTCACAAGTAGGACTGTAATATGGCTGGCCCGCTAGAAATGATAAATTAACTTTCAATTGTTTCTCTTTTCAGATTGTTGGAATAGTGTCTGTTTTCTTCATATGTATCTCCATATTGAGCTTTTGCCTGAAAACGCATCCGGACATGCGCGTTCCAATTATAAGAAATATTACAGTCCGAACGTCCCGTAACTCAACAGCATGGACTTTAGACAAGACACAAACAAACGCTCATGAAGCCTTTTTCTACATTGAGTGCGTTTGCAATGTGTGGTTCACATTCGAATTCCTTGTTCGAATATTTGCGTGCCCAAACAAATGTGAATTTATTAAATCTAGTCTGAATTTCATTGATTATGTGGCAACACTGAGCTTTTATATTGATTTGGTGCTTCAAAGATTTGCTGCTCATTTAGAAAATGCAGATATTCTAGAATTTTTCTCTATAATTCGAATTATGAGACTATTTAAGCTAACTAGACATTCTTCGGGACTTAAAATTTTAATTCAGACTTTTAGAGCTTCGGCTAAGGAGTTAACCCTGCTAGTATTTTTCTTAGTGCTTGGAATTGTGATCTTTGCTAGTTTAGTGTACTATGCAGAGAGGATTCAGGTAAGTCTATTAACTTTCCATTTATTCAAACTCTAATGAATGTTGGTTCCCTAGGATTTGTCACAAAGACCAGTTTCAAGGACCGTTTTTGTTACTAAAATCTTACCTGATCTTTGTTAAGGTAATGTGATCATTTTTCTCAGACTTTCGTTTTATGTTCAGTCAAAATACTAAGGGTTTATTGCTCATTGATCAGGCTTATTGTCAAGGATAAGGGCTAAGGGCTAATAGTCAAAACAGCTTAGATTTAAAAAAATTCTTCACAATACAACACTGGGTAGAAAACTTTAATGCGGTCTCCTCAAAATTCAAAGTTCATTCAGAGCAGAACTTTCTTTGATTGTTTAAAAAAGTACCTGGAAAGTAAGACCAGAAATCCCAAATTTCCTATAAAAAAAACAACGTTTTCTGTCTGAAGATGTAAGATCTTAGCCGGTTGACAATTTGGCTTTTGTTGCAAATTAATTAAAAAAAAGTTTTTCCACAAAACAAGTTTTTCAAAGAAAAGTAAAGAACTCCATTAAACCAAAAACGATAAAAAATAAAATCAAATAATCTACCAAGCGTGAAGCTACCACAAGTCAGCATCGATAAATAAATAAAACCCAAAACGAACAGAAATTGCAATAAATAACCGAGTCAAACTCAAAACGAGCAGAAATTAACATGAGTAGGGCTCAAAACCCCTATGCCTTTCCAAGGCCAGAACATAATTTGCACTTTACTAAAAAAATGTAAATGTTTTTACTTTTATAACCTTTATAAATCCAATAATATTAACATTTTCATTACTAAATATCAGTATATGTATATTAAACTGACAATGTACATTCATTTGTATTTTTTTCAGTAAAGTGCAAATTATGTTTTGGCCTTAGGATGGCATGGAGGTTTTGAGCCCTACTCATGTTAATGTCTGCTCTTTTTGAGTTTGAACCGTAAAGAGCGAGGCGTTGAGGAGGGGACAACCCCTTTCATATACGGAATAATTTCTGTTCGATTTAAGTTTTAAAGTTGCTCCTTACTTTTAGTTAAAAAAAACTTGTTTTTTTCTTTAATATTTAAAAGGAACAGAAATTATTAAAGCCTAGTCTTTGTTCAAGTAACCTCAGATAAGTAACTTCAGCAATTTCCTGTTAGTACGTTCCTGCAGTATTTTCAGTGAAGAAAGGAGTAACTCTCTATTTACACACATGTTGATTCCAGCTATGTAATTTCAATTGGTTTCTGGTTGTGAAAATGCAGGTGATATTTTACAAAATAAGAAAAATATGATTATTAATGGTCATTTGTCCAAATTCTTTTCTTAGCTCAAACACTGTTAATGTACCATAGATCTCAATGTAACAAAAAGTTTTTTGTCCCCCTCACCTCTTTGGAATCATTTTAGGTCTTTTCACAGCGAAAACTGCATTTGTCGGAGATTTTACTTCTTTTTAAAGATTAAGAATTAGGACAGTATCACATTTTCGTCAATGTTGCCACGTAAAAACGTGAAAATAGAGAGGCAAAATTAATTAGTTAAACTTGACGACGCTTTTCGTCCAAAAAATTCAAGCATTAACAATCCATAGATTCTGAAAGACGGTACACCTTCAAATAGTTGCTATACCATCTTAAGGTACAGAATTTCAGAATTCTTTCCCTAGTTCTTTAAGGTTCACATTGTAACTTGCAACTGAAATAATTCAAATAGTGTAATTCATTATACTCATTTTCACTTTTTTTTTATTTTGTAAAGAATGTGCATCAAAGAGCTCTTAGTGGCGTAAAATTGATTTGACTCAAACGAATACCGAATCTTCTGTACATGAATGCTAGCCTAATATTTTGATTCTGGACCACCCTTATAAATAATAACTAAAATGCTACTACTACTAATAACGACTCACGCCAGTACCAAGCCACTTGTTCCCATTTCCTTTAAACCTTTCAATATCGCATATTTCCATCCCAGACGAGGACGACCTGCTTTCTGTTTAGCCCTAGACCGTTGGCCGAAAAGAACAATCTTCGGCAATAAGTCATCCTGCATCCGCAGAATGTGCCCAATCCATCTCAACTTTACTTTCATTATAGTCCTAGGAAGCAGGATTGAACTATATTTTTTGACAGCCTACTGTTGGAAATACGCCAGTCAGCCAGGTACCCAGAATAGTCCGTAGGCAATTTCTCTGGAAAATATTTAGCAAATTTTCATCCACTTTACGGAGCGCCCATGCTTCAGAGACATATCTGACACTGTCATCACTGTGGCTTCCAATTTTCTAATTTTGGTTTGCAGACTTATCTTCAAATTCTTCCAAACGTTTTTTTAACTGTGCAAAACACCCTGAACCTGGGCTATTCTACTTTTAACATATTCACGGCTCCCACCGTCTTTACTAATAATTAATTAAAAAAACTTTTTCCACAAAATAAGTTTTTCAAAGAAAAGTAAAGAACTCCATTAAATAAAAAATGAGCAAAAATAAAATCAAAGAATCTACCAAGCGTCAAACTACCACAAATCAGCATCGATAAATATATGAAACCCAAAAAGAACAGAAATTACAATAATTAACCGAGTCAAACTCAAAACGAGCAGA
>JAQQPU010011359.1:0-21683 GCA_029168905.1 Artemia sp. Kazakhstan ARC1039 | reverse complement strand
ATTATGATCATAATCGTAAGTTGTAACCATAAATGACGTAATAAGTGAATGCAATGTATATACAGGTTTATCTTTCAACAAGATAATTTTATTTTATTTTAGTTCTCAGTTCAGGATCCTTAAATTTATTATGTAAAATGCAAAAATATTTAGGTTGTAACCTAGTAAGAGACGATCACGTCCAATACTAAGAAATATGATAACCCATAATTCCTTAAAATAGAGCCAGATCAAAACAAGAAGTATCCTATTAGAGACACCTTCTGAGAAACCCCTAAACAGGAAACTTACCGTGGCTTGGCTTGAACAGCCAGGAATATATATTGGCTTTAAAATCAAGAAAAGTCGATGAAACCAGGATATTCTGCATATACGGCATCTTTTTTCTTTACTTTCTCCTCAAATAGAATTGCACTGGAACTTCGTTGAAAGTTGCTTAATAGCTCATTTGAAAAGAAATTGATTTGGTTAAGAGCCTATTGTAATTAAAAAGAAATAATTTTAAAAATAAAATCAATTTTTGACAAAAACTGCATTTCTCCTATAACACTAACGTAGTTTATGTTATTAACATTAGGATACATGCTGCTGCGGTAGCTAGCAGCCTAGTAAGAGATAATCACGTCTCTTAGTAAAGAATACAATTGACAATAGCTACAAATAAATAGAGTCAGATCAAAACAAGAAGTACGCTATTAGAACCACCTTGTACAAAACCCCTATGTAGGAAACTTACCGTCTCTTGGCTTGAAAAACAAATAAAGTACATTGGCTTGAGGATCAAGAAAAGTGGCTGAAACCACGATATTCTGCATATACAGCATTTTGTTTTCTCTCTCTTTCAGCTCAGATGGCTTGGCACTGGAACATCATAGAGAGCTGTTTAATGGCTCATTTTAAAGAAAAATTTATGTGGTTAAAAACCTTTTATTTTTTAAAATATAAATCATGTTCCTAAAAAAAACTGTATTTTACATGTACAAGATTGATCAACGAAGTCATAATCCTAAGTTGTACCCGGGTTGTAGCGGTAGCACGCAAACTAGTACGAATTTGCTAAGAGTTTTCAATAAGCCGTCACTTCAATAAATCGTCACTTCAACAAACTATTGCCATGATAAACCGTCGCTTCAATAAACCGTCGCTTCCATAAATCGTCACTTCAATAAATCGTCGCTTCAAGAAATTATCGCAAAAATAAACCATCACGTCACTATATCGTTGCTTCAACAAATTGTCGCTTCAACAAATCATCGCAACAATAATCCGTCGCTTCAATATATCGTCTGTTTAAAATCGTCACTTCAAAAAATCTTCGCTATAATAAACCGTCGCTTCAATGTATCGGCACTAAAAACCGTCGCTAAAATAAATCGTCGCTTCAACAAATCGTTGCTTAAATAATTCCGTCGCCTAAAAATATCGTCACTTCAATAAATTGAAGTGACGTCACTTCAATAAATTGATTCTTTTGCAGTCGTGCTTAAGAATCCCCCAAAAGGACTGGACGATCCCGTTTCACGAAAGGATTATATCAATAAAGCATGTGGAAACAACTGTGGAAATATTGTGTAACTGAAAACTCGCAAAACCGACTGTAAAGTTGTTCTGAACGATCAAGAGGCTGCCAAATCAGTTGCACAGGCTATTGCTAAGTCCGAGTCAATTATTAAAGCAAAAGTGTGCAGTCCTGCGTTCTTTGGCATAATCAGGCACGTACCCACCAGCGTTAGTGAGGAGGATCTTTGTGGTCTTAAGAATAATTGTGCTGAGGCCTCTCAGATCGGTAAAACGAGATCGTTCACACTGAAATTTTTTACCAAGCAGCATCGAGCCTCCGCGATGAAATCTCCGCTTATTAATCTCCGCTTCTAAATATCTACTGTAGTGAAATAACTCACGCCTTGCGCTGTGCGGAAAAAACCACGGTTCCTATTCGTGTGAAAATGAAAGTAAAAATTGGGTCAGATGTTCCAGGATGGTCGGAAAACCCAGCTTTGGTTAATGCGTACCAACAAGCTAAAATGTGGTATAGTGTGTGGATTGATTCGGGTCCTCTTAAACAAGGCATTGTAAACAGTGTTCGATTTTATACAAAGCGGCAGTTCTCCAAATGTCTCGCCTTGCATCGCTCTCGTGTGATTGATGAAAACAGTGAGTCGCTACGAGTCGATCCAAATAAAATTTGGAAATTCATCAAGAAGAATTGATCTGCAAAAGCGCCCAGTAACGAATCCGCCCCTAGTGAAAGTGAATGGAATAGCTATTTCACGAGCGAGTTTGCTGCACCTGATCCTGAATTGGAGTGCAAGTCTGAGGGAGATCTTGATCTCTGTTTAGAATCTTTGGAACCGGATCTTGGCCACGTAGTGAGTGTGTCGGATGGTCGTTCGGCTATCCTTAAACTAAAAAAAAACTCTAAAGGAGTAGATAATATCTGTGGTATGTATCTGATTCTCGGTTGTGAACTGTTAACAGTAAATCTAGCATTTATGTTACAAATGATTTTTAGTTGCCCTGTGTAATCAGTGTAATCACCCAATCGGTGTAAGTACCGGTGTAATCACCCCTGCCATCAAAAAAGGTAAAGACCCATCTGAATGTTGTTCTTACCGCACGATAACTGTTGCTCCCGTTTTTTGTAAATTGATGGAGTTATTAGCTATTGAGGAGATAAAGTATGTTTGTAGTACGCCAGATTCGCAGTTCGGTTTCAAGTGAAATATTAGCCGCGAGCACGTGCATAGCCTATTGTCAAATGTTTTGTTGGATGCAGATGCTAAAGGAGAAACCGTGGTACTTGCAGGCCACGACGTCCGCGGGGCTTTTGATTCGGGTATCCATGCACAACTGCTTGTCTCTGCGTTTAAAAGAGGTCTTGACAGATCTATAATTACTACTTATAGGAACATGTATTTAAGTTAGAGTAAGGGTACTAAAAAACCAGAGCCCGACAGTATCCGATATACTCATACCAGTACGAATAGGCATTCTCCAAGGTGCTTTATCATCACCGCCTCTTTATAATAACAGTATCATCGAGGCTCAGAAGACGGTGAAAACGTGCTTTATTTTTCGTGGAATTGATTTGTCTCTTGTTAATTATGCCGACGACATTTTAAACCTGAGTAGATCCGTCAGTGGCGTAGAGAGTAATTTCAGAGTTTTGTCTAATGAATATGCTAACATAGGCCTAGAATTCAACTCCAGCAAAGCAAGGTGGTCGTCTTTAATTGTCGTAAGAAAGAGTTGGCGCCTGTCATATTTGCACTAGGTAGTAATACTGTTACTGCAGCAGCATCAATGACTTACCTTGGTTTGCCAATTGGGTCTAATCTTAAAGCTACCTGGTCATGTCTAATAAATAATCTCAAACAAAAAGTCCGAAAAGCGTATGGGATGATTTTGTCAAGCAAACGCCTATATAACCGCCACATTCTAGCACGGATCTTCAATTCCTTTGCCACCCCTCATATCTTAGCTTTATCACCTTTCTGGTCTTTGTTTACTTTTGATGATAAAAAACAATCCGTACAGTGTTCTATAAGTTTGCAAAATATCTGCTTAGCCTTCCCCCCTGGGGAAAAAAACGCCAGATTTCAGCACGTTACGGACTCGATGACCCCTTCGTCGTGATCGCGACCAGGAAGGAAAAGTTCCTGAAATCTTTAGACAAAACGCATAGTATGTTTGAAGCTATGGTCAGTAATGTCTAATGGTTGTCTTTTTATGTAAATAGTTTCGCCATTGTTTTTTTTATTGTTTTATTTTAGTTATTGAAGTATTAATTTAAGTGGTTCATTTGTTCGATGTGTTTTGTTGTTTTCTTTTCATTTTTTCTCTACTCCATTTTTACTTTTTTGTATTGCTAAAGATGGGTAATAAAAATCATTCATTCATTCAAATTGTCCCTTAACTAATCGTCGATAAAATAAACCGCCTCTTCAGTATATTATCGATTCACTAAACCGTCGCTTCAATATATCGTCGCTTCAATAAACCGTTGCTTCAATAAACCGTCGCTTCAATTTATCGTCACTTCAATAAATCATCGCTTCAACAAATCGTCGCTACAATAAACCGTCGCTTCAATATATCGTCGCTTCAATAAATTGTCACTTCAACAAATAGTCTGTTCAATAAAGCGTCGCTCCAATATATCGTAGCTTCAATAAATTGTCGCTTCAACGAATCGTCACGTCAATAGACCCTCGCTTCAATGAAACGTCAATGTAATAAATCGCCACTTCAACAAATCATCGCTACAATAAACTGTCGCTTCAATATATTGACACTTCAATAAACCATCGCTTCAATATATCGTCACTTCAATAAATCGTTGCTTTAATAAACCGTCGCTTTAACAAATCGTCATTTCAATTAACCGTCACTTCAATAAACCGTCACTTCAATAAAAAGTCGCTTTAATAAATCGTCACTTCAACAAATCGTCACTACATTCAACCGTCCTTTCAATATATTGTTACTTCAATAAAAGTCGCTTCAATATATTGTCACTTCAATAAACTGTCGCTTTAATATATCGCCACTTCAATAAATCGTCGCTTCAGCAAATCGTCGCTTCAATAAACAATCGCTTCAATAAACCGTTGCTTCAATATACCGTCACTTCAATAAATGTTCGCTTAAACAAATTGCTACTACAATAAATCGACGGTTCAATATGTCATTGTTTCAAGAGACCGTCACTTCGATATATCGTCACTTCAGTAAATCGTTGCTTCAAGAAATTGTAGCTTCAATAAACAATCGCTTTAATATATCGTCGCTAAAATAAACCGTCGCTTTATCGTTTTAACATATCTTCGCTAAAGTAAATCGTCGCTTCTATATATCGTCGCTTTATCGCTTCAATATATCATCGCCTCACTAAATCGTCGCTTAAACAAATCATCGCTACAATAGACCGTCGCTTCAATATATCGTCACTTCAATAAACCGTCGCTTCAAAAAACCATTGCTTTAATATATCATCACTTCAATAAACCCTCGCTTCAACATATCGTCGCTTCAATAAGTTATCGCTTCAATAAACTATCACTTCAATAAACCATCGCTTAAATATACCATTGCTTTAATAGTCCCTTTTCCAGGGCCGTGTCAAGCATTTGATCACTTAGCTTGTTGATCCAAATATAATTGTTCCCAATATTCATCTGCCTTTCTTTTCTTTTCCTTGGGACTGAAGTTCACATCGTTATGAACGATTGGTGATACAGAAAAACAAACTGTTGCTACTAGAATGCCTATTATAGACCCAGACAAAAATAAGCCAAAAAATATATTTGAATTTGGGTGGATTGCTGGAGTAATAAACCTCATCCCAGTAGCTATGGCCACCACAACAACAGAAAGCATGGTAGAATGGTAAAAGATAATTGTGGCTGGAGAGTTGTAAAATGGCTCAAAAAATAGGGCTCTATACATGGCATTGATTAAAGCTATTGGAACATAAACAGTGAAACAGATAGGGTAACACAAGTTTCTCAAACGGTCACTTGAAATCCCCTTGAATCGCTCCCACAAATCAGCCCAAGTCCTGTCTAAAATTATACCGTTTATTACGTGAACAACAGTGAAATATATATAACAAATAAAAGAGAAAACATCTTAATTTTATGAACAAAAAAATGTTCTAGGAGCTTCAATAAGTAAATTCTAATATCTATAATTGAATCTTTAATTCCTAGCCATGCACGCATTGCATGGCATAGCCATTTGCTGTTAGAGAAGTCATGAAACTTCCAAAAACTAACACAACTATAAATTTAATTAACTGTAAATTTAATTAAATAGAATATTCGTTCATTATTACAATTCTGAACTAAAACTAAAATAAATAAAAATTGATTTTTTCAATCACTCATTACGTCATATATGGTTATTACATATTTAAAAGAATCATAAAAATGTAAAATTTACATTTTTTAGAGTTTCGGTTACTATTCAGACAAGTCGCTCTTACTATACAGTTCTTTCCCAAGAAGTGTTTGATAATAATCCTGATTACAAACAGGAAAAATCCTACGGCTTTTTCTTATTTGGAATAGTATGAGACGAACCTCAAAGAATCAGGCAGCGAACAAAGTCCAATATATGCAATGGTTTGGTATTCTAATGATTGTCTTTTAATATAATTCTATTTAAAATTTACAGGAATTATTCTTGTTTCAGTTAACACATAATTTTTTTTTTAAACCCCCCAAACATTACTGTATTTTTCATAATAATAGATAATTATATAAAATGAAACCGTATTGACACACTCCATATATAATGAACTATATCAGTCCTTTATGTAAACTTCACTAACCTATACTATAGTTAAGTGGCCTATAAAATTTAATATAGGCAAGAGGTCATTCTTTATTATAAAATCCCAACAAAAAACTAAGCTAATTTTAAAATTTTAAGGTATTTTTCTAGTTTAAATTAAAAGGTTAAAATTATTGCTCAGATACCAGAAATGTTTTGCAGTTTATAACTTTAGCGATTGTGAATTGAAAACTAAAAAAAAAAATAAAATTGAATTTTTCAATTTTTACGTAATGTCACTCATTACGTCATATATGGCTATTAGTACACAATCGGTGTTAGATATTGCGTCAAGTCACTTATTACTTCATATTTGGTTGTGATTACTAAAAAAATCAAATATCTTTGAACAGACTGCAGTATGAAAAGACATCAAAAATGCAGTTTTTTGTGAAAAGTGATTCTATCTTCAAATATTTTTTTATTAAAAAAGGCACTAGAACTTTTAATTTCTTTTCAAATAAGCCCTTTCGCAAAATTCTAGGATCTCTGGGTTGATACGATCACCCCTGTTAAAAAGAAAAAGGCAAACAAATAAACCCGCATCCGTAACCTTTCTTCTGGCAAAAAAAATACAAAATTCCACGTTTTTGTAGATAGGAGCTTGAAACCTCTACAATAAGGTTCTCTGATACGTTGAATCTAATGGTGTGATCTTCATTAAGATTCTATAATTTTAGGGGGTGTTTTTCCCCTTTCTGAAAATCGGGCAAAGTTTACAATATTTACAATCGGGCAATATTTACAATCAGCATAACAATGCAATTCTTTTAATGTATTTATTGATATTAAAATTTCGTTTTTTAAAGTTTCAGTTACTATTGAGAAAAGTCGTTCTTACTATACAGTTCGTTATCATGAACTGTTTGAAACAACAAGTTTACAGAAGCCAGGTTGCAGCGGTAGCTAGCAACCTAGTAGGACACGATTACGCCCCATGGTAAAAAAATAAAATAGCCCATAACTCGTAAAATTAGAATCAGATCAAATACAATATTAGAACCGGTTTGTAAGAAACCCTTATATAGGAAACTTTCAGCTCGTTGGCTTGAATAAAGAAGAAAATCCATTGGCTTGAAAAACACAAAATTTGCTTGAACTACGATATCATGCATCGACTGAATGTTTTTTATCCTTTTTTTCCTCCGCAGCTTGCTGGGCACTGGAACATCGTAGTTCCAGTGCCCAGCAGATTGGAACATCATAGTTTAATGAGCAAAGAAATCGCTCATTTCAAAGAAAATTGACGTATTTAAAATCCTTTTGTAATTGACAAAAATGATTTTTATTATAGAATCAATTTTTTGTGATATTATTCATGTTCAATTTTTCATGTACGAAATTGATGAATGACGTCATAATGTTAGGTTGTAACAATATATGGCGTAAAACTAAATGCAATATTATGTGTTAACTATAATGACATCAGTGTATTTTAACATATTTTCAGTTCAAAATCGATAAAGTTATTATGCAAACTGCAAAAATATTTATGGTGTCTGAGCAACCAGGTTTCAGCGGTAGCTGCAACCTAGTAAGAGACAATCACGTCCCATGCTAAGAATTACAATAGCCCATAACTCCTAAAAATAGAGTCTGATCGAAATACAAAGTATCCGGGTTGCAGCGGTAGCGAGCAACCTAGTAAGAGACGATCATATCCAATGTTAAGAAATATAAAAACCCATAACTCCTAAAAAAAAAGTCAGATCAAAACAAAAATTACACCATTAGAACCGCCATGTCTGAAGCCCCTGTCTAGAAAACTTTCTGTCATTGGCTTGAACAGCAAGGGAAATATATTGGCTTGAAAATCAAGAAAAGTGGCAGCTACCACTGCCTTCTGCCAAAACGGCATCTTTTTTCTTTCTTCTTTCTTTTCCACAGATAGCTTGGCACTGGAAAATCGTAGAGTTGTTCAATGGCTCATTTTAAAGGAAATCTCTAGATCTAGTGCCATTTGTAATTATTTTTTTTTTAATATGTATAGTAAGAGCGACTCGTCTCAATAGTAACTTGCTACATATAGAATCACCTTGCCCAAAACCCTTGTAGCCTATAGGAAACTTACAGCTCCTTTGCTTAAATAACAAAAATGATGTACACTATTTCAACCGTCTTATCCAATACCCTCATATAGGAAACTGACATTCCCTTGGATTTGAAAATAAAGAAAAGTGGCTGAAACCATGATATTCTTCACTGAGGGTATCTTGTTTTTCCTTTCCGTTTTTTCCCACTAAGATAGCTGGGCACTGGAAAATCATAAACAGCTGTTTATTGGCTCATCTAAAAGAAAATTGTTACATCTAGTGCCTTCTGTAATTAAAAAAACAAAATGTTTTTAAAATGGAATTACTTTTTACCAAAAAAAAACTGCATTGTATGTACAAGCTTGAAGAATTATGATCATAATCGTAAGTTGTAACCATATATGACGTAATAAGTGAATGCAATGTTTATGCAGGTTTATATTTCAACAAGATAATTTTATTTTATTTTAGTTCTCAGTTCAGGATCTTTAAATTTATTATGTAAACTGCAAAAATATTTAGGTTGTAACCTAGTAAGAGACGATCACGTCCAATACTAAGAAATGTAATAACCCATAATTCCTTAAAATAGAGCCAGATCAAAACAAGAAGTATCCTATTAGAACCGCCTTCTGGGAAACCCCTAAACAGGAAAATTACCGTGGCTTGGCTTGAACAGCCAGGGAAATATATTGGCTTTAAAATCAAGAAAAGTAGCTGAAACCACGATATTCTGCATATACGGCATTTTTTTTCTTTACTTTCTCCTTAGATAGAATTGCACTGGAACTTCGTTGAAAGTTGCTTAATAGCTCATTTGAAAGGAAATTGATTTGGTTAAGAGCCTATTGTAATTAAAAAGAAATAATTTTAAAATAAAATCAATTTTTGACAAAAAACTGCATTTTTCCTATAACACTAATGTAGTTTATGTTATTAACATCAGGATACATTTTGCAGCGGTAGCTAGCAACCTAGTAAAGACAATCACGTCTCTTAGTAAAAAACACAATAGACAATAGCTCCAAATAAATAGAGTCAGATCAAAACAAGAAGTACGCTATTAGAACCACCTTGTACAAAACCCCTATGTAGGAAACTTACCGTCTCTTGGCTTGAAAAACAAATAAAGTACATTGGCTTGAGGATCAAGAAAAGTGGCTGAAACCACGATATTCTGCATATACAGCATTTTGTTTTCTCTCTCTTTCAGCTCAGATGGTTTGGCACTGGAGCATCATAGAGAGCTGTTTAATGGCTCATTGTAAAGAAAAATTTATGCGGTTAAAAACCTTTTAGTTTTTAATATATAAATCATGTTCCTACAAAAAACTGTATTTCGCATGTACAAGATTGATCAACGAAGACATAATCCTAAGTTGTATCTGGATTGTAGCGGTAGCACGCAAACTAGTACGAATTTGCGAAGAGTTTTCAATAAGCCGTCGCTTCAATAAATCGTCGATTAAACAAACCGTTGCCACAATAAACCGTCGCTTCAATAAACCGTCGCTTCCATAAATCGTCACTTCAATAAATCGTCGCTTCAAGAAATTATCGTAAAAATAAACCATCACGTCACTATATCGTCACTTCAACAAATTGTCACTTCAACAAATCATCGCAACAATAATCCGATGCTTCAATATATCGTCGCTTCAAAATCGTCACTTCAAAAAATCGTCGCTATAATAAACCGTCGCTTCAATGTATCGGCACTATAAATTGCCGCTACAATAAATTACCGTTTCAATATATCGTCGTTTCAATTAACCTTCGCTAAAATAAATCGTCGCTTCAACAAATCGTTGCTTCAATAATTCCGTCGCCTAAAAATATCGTCACATAAATAAATTGAAGTGACGTCACATCAATAAATTGATTCTTTTGCAGTCGTGCTAAAGAATCCCCCGAAAGGACTGGACGATCCCGTTTCACGAAAGGATTATCTCGATAAAGTATGTGGAAGCAAATGTGGAAATATTGTGGAACTGAAAACTCGCAAAACCGACTGTAAAGTTGTTCTGAACGATCAAGAGGCTGCCAAATCAGTTGCACAGGCTATTGCTAAGTCCGACTCAATTATTAAAGCAAAAGTGTCCAGTCCTGCGTTCTTTGGCATAATCAGGCACGTACCCACCAGCGTTAGTGAGGTGGATCTTTGTGGTCTTGTGAATAATTGTGCTGAGGCCTCTCAGATCGGTAAAACGAGATCGTTCAGACTGAAATTTATGACCAAGCAGCATCTAGCCTCCGCGATGAAATCTTCGCTTGTTATAGGCTACGAACGAATTTCAGTCGAGGACTTTCATTTTCTAACGAGGCGTTGCTATAAGTGTCAGGCCTATGGGCATATTGCAAAGGACTGCTCTAATAAAGCAAGATGCTCAAACTGCGGAGGAGGCCACACTAATTCTAAAGACACCCGTGGCAGAACCAGATGAAGTGCGCCCTCTTTGGCTCCGATAAGCACCCCTGCTACAGTTTCAGTTGTCCAGAAGCCAAAAAGGCCCTATCTAAGCCATAAATAGCTCCAGCACTCTGAAAATAGTGACGTGGAACATAAATGGCGGGTTACTATCTAAATTACCACTTTTAGAAAACCTTGCTAACAAATTTGACATTGTGTGCAAGCAGGAACATTTCCTGTCGGCTGAGGGACTCCAGCTCTTACAATTAAACGAAAACGTAAATGTGTTTGGCATTCCTTCTAGGAGGTCGGGGAGAGGTCTTCCCTCTGGTGGTGTTGCTATCATTGTCCGTGCATCGCTTCGTGCCTCGACGTTTAAAAAAGCGGACTTTTATACTGCAGTGAAAATTAAAAATGCTGTTGTGATCTCAGTCTATATGCCAACGGATTACAGGAATGTCCAATATGACAATAAGTTTGATACTGCTTGTGGAAAAGTAGCCGCTGTTGCTACATTATGCGCGGCGAAAAAACTTTCATTAGTATTGCCGGAGATATGAACTCTAACCTCTCTTATGCTAATGATCCGAGAGGTCAAATCCTGCTCGATGCCTGCCCAAGTCTGCTGGTACTGAGAAACAGAGTAGACTTCACGCATGTGCATAATTCCGGTTCCACGTCCTCGCTTGACTTTCTGCTCTGCTCTCCCGACTTTAGGACTCACGGTGACTGTGAGGCTGATATCGGCTTCTGTGTTTCTGATCACCTTCCAATGGCTAATACCTTCATTATAATGACCTAATAATAACACCCCAAATGATGCTCCAAAGGAGAAAAAGTGGTTCCAGAAGACTAAATGGCAAAAAGCTAATTTAGCCATGTTCAGGTCTGTGTGTGACAGAATCCTGGAAAAGATTAAAGTCCCTTTCCAGCTACTACTCCAAAGCTCACCAATTGTATGTGATAAGAAACAAATACTTCTAAATTTCTACTGTAGTGAAATACCTCAGGCCTTGCGCTGTGCAAAAAAAAACACGGTTCCTATTCGTAAAGTGAGAATTGGGTCAGAAGTTCCAGGATGGTCGGAAAACCCAGCTTTGGTTAATGCGTGTCAACAAGCTAAATGTGGTATAGTGTGTGGATTGATTCGGGCAATCTTAAACAAGACGTTGTAAACAGTGTTCGATTGTATACAAGCGGCAGTTCTCAAAATGTCTCGCCTTGCATCGCTCTCGTGTGATTGATGAAAACAGTGAATCGCTACGAGTCGATCCAAATAAAATTTGGAAATTCATCAAGAAGAATTGATCTGCAAAAGCGCCCAGTAATGAATCCGCCCCTAGTGAAAGTGAATGGAATAGTTATTTCAAGAGCGAGTTTGCTGCACCTGATCCTGAATTAGAGTACAAGTCTGAGAGAGATCTTGATCTCTGTTTAGAATCTTTGGAACCGGATCTTGGCCACGTAGTGAGCGTGTCGGATGTTTTTTCGGCAATCCTTAAACTAAAAAAGAAGTACTCTAAAGGAGTAGATAATATCTGTGGTATGCATCTGATTCTCGGTAGTGAACTGTTAACAGTATATTTAGCACTTATGTTCCAAATGAATTTTAGTTGCCCTGTGTAATCGGTGTAATCACCCAATCGGTGTAAGTACCGGTGTAATAAACCCCTGCAATCAAGAAAGGTAAAGACCCAACTGAATGTTGTTCTTACCGCCCGATAACCGTTGCTCCCTTTTTTTGTAAATTGATGGAGTTATTGTAGTACGCCAGATTCGCAGTTCGGTTTCAAGAGAAATATTAGCCGCGAGCACGTGCAAAGCCTATTGTCCAATGTTTTGTTGGATGCAGATGCTAAAGCAGAAACCGTGGAACTTGCAGGCCATGACGTCCGCGGGGCTTTAGATTCGGTTATCCATGCACAACTGCTTGTCTCTGCGTTTAAGAGAGGTCTTGACAGATCTATAATTGCTACTTATAGGAACATGTATTTTAAGTTAGAGTAAGGGTACTAAAAAACCAGAGCCCGACAGTATCCGATTTCCTCATATCAGTACGAAAAGGCATTCGCCAAGGGGCTTTATCATCACCGCCTCTTTGTAATAACAGTATCATCGGGGCTCAAAAGACGGTGAAAACGTGCTTTATTTGTCGTGGAATTGATTAGTCTCTTGTTAATTATGCCGACGACAATTTAAATCTGAGTAGATCCGTCAGTGGCGTAGAGAGTAATTTAAGAGTTTTGTCTAATGAATATGCTAACATAGGCCTAGAATTCAACTCCAGCAAAGCGAGGTGGTCGTCTTTAATTGTCGTAAGAAAGAGTTGGCGCCTGTCATATTTGCACTAGGTAGTAATACTGTTACTGCAGCAGCATCAATGACTTACCTTGGTTTGCCAATTGGGTCTAATTTTAAAGCTACCCGGTCATGTCTAATAAATGATCTCAAACAGAAAGTCCGAAAAGCGTATGGGATGATTTTGTCATGCAAACGCCTATGTAACCGCCGCATTCTAGCACGGATCTTCAATCCCTTTGCCACCCCTAATATCTTAGCTTTGTCATCTTTCTGGTCTTTGTTTACTTTTGATGATAAAAAAACAATCCGTGCAGTGTTCTATAAGTTTGCAAAATGTCTGCTTAGCCTTCCCCCCTGGTGAAGAAATCGCCGGATTTCAGCACGTTACGGACTCGATGACCCCTTCGTCGTGATCACGACCAGGAGGGAAAAGTTCCTGAAATCTTTAGACCCAACGCATAGTATGTTTGAAGCTATAGTCAGTAATGTGTAATGGTTGTCTTTTTATGTAAATAGTTTCGCCATTGGTTTTTTTTGTTGTTTTATTTTAGTAATTGAAGTATTAATTTAAGTTGTTCATTTGTTCGATGTGTTTTGTTGTTTTCTTTTCATTTTTTCTCTACTCCATTTTTACTTTTTTGTATTGCTAAGGATGGGTAATAAAAATCATTCATTCATTCAAATTGTCCATTAACTAATCGTCGATAAAATAAACCGTTGCTTCAGTATATTATCGATTCACTAAACCGTCGCTTCAATATATCGTCGCTTCAATAAACTGTCGCTTCAATAAACTGTCGCTTCAATTTATCGTCACTTCAATAAATCATCGCTTCAACAAATCGTCGCTACAATAAACCGTCGCTTGAATATAAGTGAGCAGAATTTAAAAATCCTCAAAGATGAATATTCAAAAATCGGTCTGTCTTTTAATCCTGAAAAATCCGAAGTAATCCTTTTCAATTGGCGAAATCCCTCTACTTCTCTTATAAATATGGACGGTTCTCTTGTTAAACCCTCAGACCATATTACATACCTGGGCCTTCCAATTGGCACATCTATAGGCCACACACGTCGTTTGCTGATTTCTCACGTTGAGCGTAAAATTAGCATTTCTTACGCTGTAATCATAAAAAGCAAACTACGTTTCAACCGTTACATTATAGCATCTATTTACAACGCCACAGCCCTTCCTCATCTGCTTTACATTGCTCCTTTCTGGAAATTCTTTACAGTTACAGATAAAAAGCACCTACGATCAATCTTCTTCAGATTTGCCAAATATCTTCTACATTTGCCCCCTTGGACAAGAAACCGTAAAATTATTCATTTGTATAAGCTAACTGACCCTAATATTAGCATTAATAAATCTCTTTCCCGTTTTCAAAGTAAGTTTAATCATCCATGGTCACCAATTTGTTCACAATAGTTTTTTTTTTGTATTAATGTAATGCATGTATTTATTAGTATTAACAAATCTCTCTCCCGTTTTAAAAGAAACTTTTATCATCATTGTTCGTATTAATGTAATGAAGAGTCTTTTTTTGTCATGTATTTGAAAGTTCAATGTGTGTTTGTGTCCTTCTTTTTCTTCTTTTTCTTCTTTTTGTTTTCTTTAATGATTACTCCGTCTACTGTACCTTTTGTACCTTTTTTTGACGGGCAATAAATGAATAATAATAATAATAATATTGTCGCTTCAATAAATTGTCAGTTCAAAAAATAGTCTGTTCAATAAACCGTTGCTCCAAGATATCGTAGCTTCAATAAATCGTCGCTTCAACATATCGTTACTTTAATAGACCCTCACTTCAATAAAACGTCAATGCAATAAATCGTCGCTTCAACAAATCGTCGCTACAATAAACAGTCGCTTCAATATATTGACACTTCAATAAACCATCGCTTCAATATATCGTCACTTCAATAAATCGTCGCTTTAATAAACCGTCGCTTTAACAAATCGTCACTTCAAATAACCGTCACTTCAATAAACTGTCGCTTCAAAAAAAAGTCGCTTTAATAAATCGTCACTTCAACAAATCGTCACTACATTACACCGTCCCTTCAATATGTTGTCACTTCAATAAACAATCGCTTCAATATATCGTCACTTCAATAAACCGTCGCTTCAGCAAATCGTCGCTTCAATAAACAATCGCTTCAATAAACCGTTGCTTCAATATACCGTCAATTCAATAAATCTTCGCTTAAACAAATCACTACTACAATAAATCAACGGTTCAATATGTCGTTGTTTCAAGAGACCGTTGCTTCGATATATCGTCACTTCAATAAATCGTTGCTTCAAGAAATTATAGCTTCAATAAACCATCGCTTTAATATATCGTCGCTAGAAGAAACCGTCGCTTTATCGGTTTAATATATCATCGCTAAAATAAATCGTCGCTTTCATATATCGTCGCTTTATCGCTTCAATATATCGTCGCCTCACTAAATCGTCGCTTAAACAAATCATCGCTACAATAGACCATCGCTTCAATATATCGTCGCTTCAATAAACCGTCGCTTCAATATATCGTCGCTTCAATAAACCGTCGCTTCAATAAACTATTGCTTTAATATATCGTCACTACAATAAACCGTCGCTTCAAAATATCTTCACTTCAATAAGTTATCGCTTCAATAAACTATCACTTCAATAAACCATCGCTTAAATATACCATTGCTTTAATAATCCCTTTTCCAGGGCCATGTCCAGGATTTGATCACTTAGCTTGTTGATCCCAAAATAATTGTTCCCAATATTCATCTGCCTTTCTTTTCTTTTCCTTGGGACTGAAGTTCACATCGTTATGAACGATTGGTGATACAGAAAAACAAACTATTGCTACTAGAATGCCTATGATAGACCCAGACAAAAATAAGCCGAAGAATATATTTGAATTTGGGTGGATTGCTGGAGTAACAAACCTCATCCCAGTAGCTATGGCCACCATAACAACAGAAAGCATGGTAGAATGGTAAAAGATAGTTGTGGCTGGAGGGTTTTAAAATGGCTCAAAAAATAGGGCTCTATACATGGCATTGATTAAAGCTATTGGAACATAAACAGTGAAACAGATAGGGTAACACAAGTTTCTCAAACGGTCACTTGAAATCACCTTGAATTGCTCCCACAAATCAGCCCAAGTCCTCTCTAAAATTATACCGTTTATTACGTGAACAACAGTGAAATATATAAGTATTACAATTAGATTCTCTGGCTTATGTACATACAATCTATCTACAACATCATCTGGCTTTTGTTTCATGTGGAACAATCTTTCATGTGGAAGTAATGTATATATAACAAATAAAACAGAAAACATCTTAATTTTATGAACAAAAAAAAATGTTCTAGGAACTTCAATAAGTAAATTCTAATATCTATATTTGGATCTTTAATTCCTAGCCATGCACGCATTGCCAAGGCATAGCCATTTGCTGTTAGAGAAGTCATGAAACTTCCAAAAACTAACACAACTATAAATTTAATTAACTCCCATTTTTTATCGTTTTTCAGAGAATTTTTAAGATCATCCACCCACTTTTTGACATCTGCCTGCATTAGTTTACCTTTCTTAATTTCCTTCTGTGCCAGTCTTGAGACATAATTCTCAGATGTCTTAGTGGTAAATAACACCGTGAGATCAATCACATCAATAATAATACACGAAAAAATTAAGTTGTTCTGTAGTCTATTAAACTCTGTGTCATTCCTGGCGTATTCAGTTGCTTCTAGTTTTGTTGGTTTTCTATCCTCTCTACTATTGGATTTAAGTTTCATTGTTACGAGCATAAATAGTTGATCAAACTTTTGTGCTAAGACGGGGGATATTAGTCCGAAAATCAAAACAAAAATTTTAAAGCATAAATGACGCGGCATCACCGTTACTGGGGAAGACATATTTTTATATCTGCTGTGTGTTAGAAAATCGAAAAATCTCCAAAATCCCCTCAAGAAAAATGACGTTTCATTTTGCAGTCGAGAGCTGCCAATAAATTCAGTTGCCCTATAGCAAGTGTAGCATAAGCTCTCCAAACAATAGAAAATTAAAAAACAAATCTCAATGTGGAAACACGATAATCCTGCAATCTCAATTTCTTTTAAAATGAATTCTCTTAAGGTGTCGTACAATTGATATAATTGGAACACACTAAATATGATGCTAGAAATTGAGATAATTATCTTCCAATAATCACTTTTACACCGTTGAATCATTTTTTCAGTGCAACTAGGGCGTTTTTCTGATCGGACCAAGTTTTTCTGGGGATCGTTTGGTGACTGGTTCTTGTGACCAGGAAGAACCTCCACTAGAGCCTTAGAATATTCAGAACATTCCTTACTGAATATTCTGCAGAAGGATGTAATCCACAACAACGACACAAGAATTATAATAATCACAATAAAAATTGCAGTCCACATAACACTCAGCTTCTTAAGACATATAAGAATAATTGAGGCAGTACAAAGGATAAAAATCAAAACTGCCATAATTATTTGGCAAAAAAATGTCCCATCGGCTGGTGGTAAGCCAATGTTGTTATTGGGGGTAAGCCAAATAGTAATGGCTGATACAACACTTTCTATTGCAAGCAAAGCTAAATATGACAGAATGAACTCCTTGCTTAGTATATGACTTAGCTCAGTTTTGCGAAGTCTGAAACTTACCGAATTATAATAGAGGTCAAACGCAAGAGGTGTTAAGTAAAAGCCGGCTAGTACGCTAGTTGCCGCCATAACATGTAAAAAAAACACCTTTATTTTGAAAAAATTAACTTTCATTTCAAAATTAATTTTCTACCCATAAAATCACGCGTCGAGAAGTTAGAAGCTAACAAAAAAAACAAAACTAATTTTTACAGTTTCAGGTGTTTTTCTAGTTTGAATTAAAAATTAGAGTTATTGTACAGACATCATAAATGTTTTGCAGTTTACATAATAACCTTCGCGATTCTGAACTGATAGCAACAGTAAAAAAAAAGAATTTATTTTCTTTGGAAATATAGCACAAGAGATACGCAATTTAGAAGTAGAGCAAAAAAGTTTGGTTCCAGGAGACAATTATAACTTTGAAGTGAGAGATGAAATAAAACTTTTGTTGATTAAATCGAACAAAAAATAAAACTAATTTTAAAATTTTCAGGTATTTTTCTAGTTTGAATTAATAAATCAGCGGTACTACTCGAAAACCATAAATATTTTTGAAATTTACTTAATAACATTAGCGATTCTATACTGATGTAATTAGTAATAATAATAATAATTTTTTTTGCCCTCTTTCGATAAATAACAAAAATGCATTAGAGGTCTACAATTAAAGAGAGAGAAAAAACACAAATAGTTGACAATTATATTGTAGCAACATGTCTGCCGAAAAAAAAAACAAACAAGAGGAAACTTAAATCAACACTAGATTACAGGACCTAACAATCTACCCAACCGTATATAATAAATGGTTAAAAAGAAAATCAAATAATTTCAGATATCGCATTTACTTTTACGCCATATATGGTTACAGTCTAAGATTATGACGTCATTCATCAATCTTGTACATGAGAATACAGTTCTTTTGTGAAAAATTGATACAGTTTTGAAAATTATTTTTATAAATTACAAAAGTTTCTTATAAATACACCAATTTCCTTTAAAATGAGCCATTAAAGGACTCTCTATGATGTTCCAGTGCCTGGTTTGCTGAGAAGGAAAAAGAGGGGGGGGGGGAAGATGCCCTCGATGCAGAATATCGTAGTTAAAGTAACTTTTCATATTTTTTAAGCCAATGGATTTACTTATCAAACTTACTAAATTAAAATAGAGGTCAAACGCAAGAGGTTTTAAGTAAAAGCCGGCTAGTACGCTAGTTGCCGCCATAACATGTATGTAATAATCTACTTTTATGAGTAGTTATTTATAGTGTACTTCTTGTTTTGATCTGACACAAGTTTTAGGAGTTATAGGCTATTATATTACTTAGTATTGGACGTGGTCGGCTCTTAATAGGTTGCTAGCTACCGCTGCAGCCCGGGTAGTTGGCCTGAGTTCAATTCCCGGTATGAGAAATTTTTACCTATGATGATTTCTTAAGGAAAATTCATTATCTATATAATGATTCCTTATAATACTTCAGCTACTATGCACTAAAGTTCGTTCTTTAATATAACTTTATGGAAACCATATGTGTTTCACCTATAAAAAAAACCTGATTACATACAGGAAAAAGCCTAAGGCTTTTTTTTCTTTGGAGTAGCAAGAGACCATACTAAAAGAATCAAGAAGCTAACTAAATCCTTAATTTATTCTTTAACATAAACTTCATTAATCAGATATATTAATAAATCTTACATGGTCTAGTGGTTGAGATAGCTGGCTATCCCACAGTTGGCCCGAGTTCAAGTCCCGGTATGGGAAATTTTTAATTATGATGATTTCTTAATAAATATAATTGAATTAATTATCTATGTTGTAATTTAGTTTCAAAGAGTTCGTGTTTTTTTAACTCATAAATTTAAAGATGGGAGGTCTAAATGGATTTTAAGCTGGAAGGGAAAAAATTTATTGTCGCTTATAGCAAATAAAAAAATTCAAGAATACAGCAATTTATCATGATTCCAGAAATACAGTATTGAATAATAAAATACTTTGTCAAAAAGTTGTATAACACTGATTACATTACTTTTTATTTTGATTGCAAAATTCAAACTCTTTTTATAAAACCGAATCAATTGCCGAATCTATCGGCAATAGATTCTGGTCTTATCCCGGCAGCTTTATTTTAAGATGTTCGTAAAGCTCTTGATTCTTTGACCCATCAAATTCTTCTTTGGAAACTATCACATGTTAGTATAAGATCAAACGCTTTCACTTGGTTTGAATCATATCTTTCTGGTAGATTTATTCCAATTGATCCGTTTTTCCGGAATCCTTCTGAAGTAGAATATGGCGTTTTTCTGGGATCTGTTCTTGGCCCCGTTATATTTCTGATTTACGTTAATGATAAGATCTTGACAGTCAAGAAAACCGGCCTCTAGTATGCTGCAAGCTGTGTCGTTCGGATGTTCCCTCGAGTTTCAATGCTACTTCTGATGAAGATCTTTTGCTGATACTTTTGCTGATAACGCCTCTCTTGGGACCCTTGGACATAAGGAATGCAATATGAGGTCTAACCTTGTGGAAATATTAGAGGGAGTAGTTTTATGGTTTGATGCGGAATACTTGACCTTGAATATTGCCAAGCTATTTTTTCTAATTTTTTCTTGAATTGGCGTGGGTTCCCCTCAGCTTACACACCTTCAGATGTCACAAGGTTCTTTGGTTAGACCAGAGAATTGGGTGGTCAGGTTTCTTGGCAACCTGCTTGATGAGAAGGTTTCGTTTAGAAACTATATAGCCATTATTAGGGTTAAGGTCTCGCAGAGTTTGAGTATCATTTGAAAACTTGGATACACCTTTCTTGGATATATTCTGAAGGTTAGTATATATTTTTTTTCACCTTTTCCAGTCATATGTTTCGTATTACCCAATTTTATGGATATCTATTTTTGTTCCTACACTGATGTCACGCATAATAAAGTACGGTGTCTGGTTATGGACACCTTTCTTGCGCTTCTTTTATCTTTCATCGGCTTCATGACAATCTTCCAAAATCTCTCTAAAAACTCCAGTATTTGTTTCTTCATTTTTAAAGATAGATTCAGATTGAAACACAAAGAATACTGCTAGAATCGCCTTGTCCGAAACCCTTATTTAGGAAACATACAGCTCCTTGGCTTGAATAACTAAGAAAATCCATTGGCTTGAAAAATATGAAAAGTTGATTGAACTACGATATTCTGCATTGAGGGCATCTTTTGTTTTCCTTTGTTTCCTCTGCATTTTGCGGGGCACTTGAACATCATAGAGAGTTGTTTAATGGATCATTTTAATGGAAATTGATGTATTTAAAAACTTTTGTAATTCACAAAAATATTTTTCGAAATAGAATCAATTTTTTACGGAAAACTGTATTTTCATGTGCAAGATTGATGAATGACGTCATAATATTAGGTTGTAACAATATATGGCTTAAAAGTAAATGCAATGCTATAATGTTAGCTATAATTACATCAGCATAGAATCGCTAATGTTATTATACAATCTGCAAAAATATTTAAGATGTCCGAACAACAATGTTGATTTTTTAAGTCAAACTAGAAAAATACCTGAAAACTTTAATTTTTTTTTGTTCGATTTAATCGACGAAGGTTTTATTTGTACTCTCAGTTCAAAAATATAATTGTCTCGAGGAACCACACTCTTTTTTGGCTCAACTTCTAAAGTGTGTATCTCTTGTGCTATACTTCCGTAGAAAATAAATTCATTTTTTAATTTTAGTTTTTAGTTCAGAATCACTAAGGTTATTATGTAAACTGCAAAAATATTTATGGCGTCTGAGCAATAATTCTAATTTCTTAATTCAAACTAGAAAAACACTGAACATTTTAAAGTTAGTTTTGTTTTTTGTTAGGTTCTAACTACTCGACGCGTTATTTTGTGGGTAGAAATTTAAATGATGAAAAGATATTAGACAAAAAGGCTAATATTTTGAGATAGCCATTTT